>ML817615.1:199484-241195 GCA_009831015.1 Picea engelmannii
ATAGAAATCGTGTATTACTGTATATCTGTGTTTATGGTTGCATCTCTGATACATTTCTGTTATATTATTGAATATCTGCGATATCTCTGTGCATTTCTTTATTATATCTCCGATCTCATTTCGTGCCAAAAATAATCTGGATCAGTGGTATCATAGAAGGCTGCTCCTGATCATTTTTTCAGTGCATGTCCCTGACGAGGTCCTAATATAGCAAGTTGGGTCTCGAACTTGTCTCTATTGAATACAATATCTCTCGCACACTCAGGAAACCCTCAAAGGAAGAAGAAAAGAAAAACGACGGAGCAGATGATCTTATCAATATGTTGCTTGAGCAAGCTCTCACGCGACAGAGGGACGAAATGATGGAGAATTTTGCCCACATCCTTAAACGCCTGTTGATATCATCATACACATATTCATCAAGCAGCCACTTTGGAGGCACCTCAACTTTCAAGGTACAAGTTAATTTTGATATTGTTGTATTTGAAGGACAGATAGATGCAGAAGCCCTAGAAAAATGGTTAAATTTGCTAGAAGGTTATTTCTCTATTCACAATTTTTTCGACAAAGAAAAGATCACCTTCGCACTCCTTAAAGCTCTCCCTCATGTCAAACATTGGTGGGAAACTTACCGGGAGCAAAGTTCCACAGAGGAGTTTGGAATATATGGGGCCGATCCCACTTGATATTTTTTTGTGGATGTGGTAAAGGAACAATATTACCCTATTGACAACTATGATGACCAGTACATGAGATGGACCACACTGCGGCAAGAGAAGGGCCATGCAGTTTCGGAGTTCACCGATACCTTCCATACCTTGCGCACCAAGATAGGTATTAAAGACTTTGAGTGACAATTGGTTCTGAAATAACATGGGGCTCTACACAGATACATCCATACTGAAATGGATTTTCTGGACATCTCATCACTTGGTGGTGCTTATCGATATGGTGTTAAAATTGAGCAGAAATTTAGGCACTAGAACAAACGGGAATTCGGGTCTGCAAATACGCAACAACCAAAGTATGAAAAAGATGACCCTAACAAACAATATCCCGAAAACTAGTCCCAGACACAAGAGAAGAAGGGTCACGGGAAGAGAAAGAAGGGCACCGAAAAATGCTGTGATTTCCACAAAACCCCCTGGCACAACACTGATGAATGTCACTCAAAACAGTCATTAGTGGCCAAGATCAAAGACAAGGAGCCAAATCCTGATTCAGATTCTGATTCTAAAAATATTGGTAAAGGATAGATCATTGATGTAGACCCCACTGCTATTGTCATGACTGTAACAATTCAACCAGAAGAACCAACAGATCCTGAATATGGGGAGCGCCTTTTTCATTCACAGATGTGGGTGAAGGGGACCTCGCTTCATTTTATTGTTGATAACAGAAGCCAGAAAAACCTCATCTCAGTAGAGGTCGTCAAACAGTTGGGATTGTTGACAACACCACACCCACAGCCATACACCAACAGGTGGCTTCGGCAAGGACGAGATCTCTGTGTCAGGAAACAATGTCGATTGTCATATGGCATCCAACCATTCAAGGATGAGGTACTATGTGATGTTGCCCCACTGAATGTCTGTGATGTTCTCTTGGGCCAACCATATATGTGAAGACGCCGTGATGTTTATGAGTCTCGAACCTGTAGTGTCATTGTTACTTTGGGGGGTCATCTCTAGAGAATACTAGACGTAGTTCCAACTATTGTTCCACCAGAAAGTTTCGTAAGTTAGTATCTCATACTGCAAAATTCAGCTTCTTCGCAATCTGTTCAAAAGGGAAACAAAAGGACACTGCAAGCACTACAGTCTCACCCCCTGCACCTTCTATCCAACAGAATCAGGTTGACAAGGTTGCAAAAAAGCACAAATATTCCTTCTGCACACCTTCCTCTCATGTAGCTCGACTTATTGAACAACCTCAGCTTCAACAGGATCATGACAGACTTCCACAAACTAAGCAGTGCGACGCCTCCAACAATACAAGAAGCTCACCAAGATGCAGATCCAACAAATGTTTTTCCCTCTCCCCCAGGAACTCAACGCAATGGAGACAATTGCTTCCTAAGGAGAGAGGATTGATCTAGGTGGATAAATTGACAATTTTGACAATTTACTATTTTTAGCAGGTTTTAACTTCCAGAGATATTTTGAGGGCCTAAATGAATTTTTTTCACAACCGAGGTTCACAATGATAGTCGAAGGCATGATTAATACCCCAAAATTAATCTCCTAAATGATACCTTTCTAACGAGCTATCATACGCCTAAAACAGAGATCGTATGCAAAAGTTACGACCACGGAAAGTTGATGTACTAACTTACCCAAACGGGGCCCACATGAATTTTGGCGCTTCATTTCCTAGAGTTAGGTTTTTGGATGTATAGGGTTTTTGGCATTCCTGTTTATTGTAAAAAGGCCTTAAGAGCCTCATTGTAATCATCTTATTGCGAATGCGAGTAGCTGTCACATCTCTTCTTAGAGATAAGCTGCCACCATTCTATCGAGTCTTTCACTCTGTATTTTACAGTCTCTGTACATTTATTTCATTAATAGAAATTTTGTATTACGGTATATCTATGTTTATGGTTGCATCTCTAATACATTTCTATTATATTATTGAATATCTGTGATATCTCTGTGCATTTCTTTCTTATATCTCCGATCTCATTTCATGCCGAAAATAATCCGGATTAGTGGTATCAGAGGAGGCTGCTCTTGATCGTTTTTTCAGTGCATGTCCCCGACAAGGTCTGAGTATAGAAATTTGGGTCTCAAGATTATATTTCTTGAAGAAAATATCTCTCACACACCCAAGAAACCCTCAATTGTAGAAGAAAATAAAAACGACGAAGCAGACGATCCTATCAATCTGTTTCTTGAGCAAGCTCTCATGTGACAGAGGGACAAAATGATGGATAATTTTTCCCACATCCTTAAACGCCTGTCAATAGAATCAGACACATATTCATCAAGTGGCCACTTTGGAGGCAACTTGCCTTTCAAGGTACAAATTAATTTTGATATTCCTGTATTTGAAGGATAGATAGATTCAGAAACCCTAGAAAAGTGGTTAAATCTGCTTGATGGTTATTTCTCTGTTCACAAATTTTTCGACAAAGAAAATATCACCTTCACACTCTTTAAATCTCTCCCTCATGTCAAACATTGGTGGGAAACTTACTGGGAGAAAAGTTCCACAGAAGATTTTGGAATATATGGGGCCGATCCCACTTGATATTTTTTTGTGGATGTGGTAAAGGAACAATGTTACCTTGTTGGCAACTATGAGGACCAGTGCATGAGATGGACCACACAACGACAAGAGAGGGGCCAAGAAATTCCGGAGTTCACCAATACCTTCCTTAACTTACGCACCAAGCTGGGTATCAAAGACTCCGAGCGACCTTTGGTTCTGAAATACCGTGGGGCTCTACATAGATACATCCAGACTGAAATGAATTTTTTGGACATCTCATCACTCGGTGTTGCTTATCGATATGCTGTTAAAATTGACCAGAAATTTAAGCACCAGAACAAACAAGAATTCGGGTCTACAAATATGCAACAACCAAAGTGTGACAAAGACGACCCTAACAAACAATCTCCCAAAAACTAGTTCAAGACACAAGAAAAGAAGGGTCACGGGAAGACAAAGAAGGACACTGAAAAATGGTGTGATTTCCACAAAATCCCCTGGCACAACACCGATGTATGTCACTCAAAATAGTCATTGGTGGCCGAGATTAAATACAAGGAGCCAAACCCTGATTAAGAATATAATTTTGAAAATACTGGTAAAGGATAGATCATTGATGCAGACCCCACTGCTATTGTCACGACCACAACAATTCAACTAGAAGAACAAACAGATCCTGAAGAGGGGGAGTGCATTTTTTATTCAAAGATGTGGGTGAAGGGTACCCCGCTGCCTTTTATTGTTTATAGTAAAAGCCAGGAAAACCTCATCTTAGCAGAGGTCGTCAAATAGTTGGGATTGTCGACAACACCACACCCACAACCATACAACATTGGGTGGCTTCAGCAAAGATGAGATGTCTGTGTCAACCAATAGTGTCGATTGTCATATGCCATCCAACCATTCAAGCATGAGGTATTATGTGATGTTGTCCCACTGGATGTCTATGATGTTCTCTTGGAACAACGATATATGTGGAGACACCATGCTGTTTATGAGTCTCGACCCCATAGTGTCATTGTTACTTTGGGGGGTCATCTCTACAGAATAATAGAGGTAGTTCCAACTATTGTTCCACCTAAAAAGTGTCACAAGGTAGTATCTCATACTACAAAATTCAGCGTCTTTGCAATCTGTTCAAAAGGGGAACAGAAGGACACTTCAACCACTACAGTCTCTCCCCCTGCAACTTCTATCCAACAGAAGCAGGTCGACAAGGTTGCAACAAAGTGCAAAAGTTCCTTCTTCACACCTTCCTCTCATGTAACTCAACTTGTTGAACAACCTCAACTTCAACAGGTTCATGACATACTTCCACAAACTAAGCAGCGCGACGTCTCCAACAATACAAGCAACTCACCAAGATGCAGATCCAGCAAATGCTTTTCCCTCTCCCCCGAGAACTCAACACAATGGAGACCATTTATTCCTAAGGAGGGAGGATTGATCTAGGTGGATATCAGTGGACACCCAAAATTTTCGACTGGCTCAAAACAATTTTTTGTCAATTTTGTCAATTTACTATTTTTAGCAGGTTGTAACTTTCGGGGCCATTTTGAGGGCCTAAACGAAGTTTTTTCAAGATATAGGTTCTCAATGATAGAAAATGGAATTATTGAGTCCCCAAAATTAATCTCCTCGATGATACCTTTCCAACGAGCTATCATATGCCTAAAACGGAGATCGTATGCAAAAGTTATGACCCTAGGAAATTGATGTACTAACTTACCCAAACGAGGCCCACATGACTTTTGGCGCTTTATCTCCTAGGGTTAGGTTTTTGGATGTCTATGGTTTTTGGCATTCCTGTTTATTGTAAAAATTCCTTCAGAGCCTCATTGTAATCATCTTCTTGTGAATGCGAGTCGCCGTCACATCTCTTCTCAAAGATAAGCTGCCACCATTCTATTGAGTCTTTCACTCTATATTTTACAGTCTCTATACATTTATTTCATTAATAGAAATCGTGTATTACTATATATCTGTGTTTATGGTTGCATATCTGATACATTTATGTTATATTATTGAATATTTGCGATATCTCTATGCATTTCTTTATTATATCTCTGATCTCATTTTGTGCCAAAAATAATCCGTATTAGTGGTATCAGAGTAGGTTACTCTTGATCGTTTTTAACATGCATGTCCCTGACGAGGTCCGAGCATAGAAAGTTGGGTCTCGAGCTTGTCTCTCTTGAAGACAATCGCTCTCACACACCCAAGAAACCCTCAATGGTAGACAAAGAAAAAACGATGGAGCAGACAATCCTATCAATCTGTTGCTTGAGAAATCTCTCACGTGACAGAGGGACAAAAGGATGGAGAATTTTTCCCACATCCTTAAACGCCTGTCGATAGTATCAAACACATCTTCATCAAGCGGCCACTTTGAAGGCACCTCGCCTTTCAAGGTACAAGTTAATTTTGAAATTCTTGTATTTGAAGGACAGATAGATGCAGAAGCCCTAGAAAAATGGTTAAATCTGCTAGAAGGTTATTTCTCTGTTCACAATTTTTTGGACAAAGAAAAGATCACCTTCGCACTCTGTAAAGCTCTCCCTCATGTCAAACATTCGTGGGAAACTTACTAGAATATATGGGGCCGATCCCAATTGGGATTTTTTTGTGGATGTGGTAAATGAACAATATTACCCTGTTGGCAACTATGAGGACCAATACATGAGATGGATCACACTGCAGCAAGAGAGGGGCCAAGCAGTTCCGGAGTTGACCAATAAATTCCATACCTTGCGCATCAAGATGGGTATCAAAGACTCCGAGCGAAATTTAGTTTTGAAATACCGTGAGGCTCTACACAGATACATCCAGACATAAATGGTTTTTTTTGACATCTCATCACTCAGTGCTGCTTATCGATATGCTGTTAAAATTGAGCAGAAATTTAAGTACCAAAACAAATGGGAATTCGGGTCTGCAAATCTGCAACAACCAAAGTATGACAAAGACGGCTCTAACAAACAATCTCCTGAAAACCAGTCCAAGACACAAGTGAAGAAGGGTCACGGGAAGACAAAGAAGGACACCAGAAAATGGTGTGATTTCCACAAACGCCCCTGGCACAACACCAATGAATGTTGCTCAAAACAGTCATTGGTGTCCGATATCAAAGACAAGGAGCCAAACCTTGATTCAAAATTTGGTTCTAAAAATACTTGTAAAAGACAGATCATTGATGCAGACCCCACTGCTTTTGTCATGACCACAACAATTCAACCAGAAGAACCAACTGATCTTGAAGAGGGGGAGCACCTCTTTCATTCACAGTTGTGGGTGAAGGGGACCCCGCTGCATTTTATTGTTGATAGAGGAAGCCAGAAAAACCTCATCTCATTAGAGGTTGTCAAACAGTTGGGATTGTCGACAACACCACACCCGTAACCATACAACATCGAGTGGATTCTGCAAGGACAAGATCTCCGTGTCAGCCAACAGTGTGGATTGTCATATGGCATTCAACCCTTCAAGGATGAGGTATTATGTGGTGTTGCCCCACTAGATGTCTGTGATGTTCTCTTGGTCCAACCATATATGTAGAGACACCATGTTGTTTATGAGTCTCAACCCCGTAGTGTCATTGTTACTTTGGGGGGTCATTTCTATAGAACACTAGAGGTAGTTCCAACTATTGTTTCACTTAAAAGTGTTGCAAGGTAGTATTTCATACTACAAAATTCAGCTTCTTCGCAATATGTTCAGAAGGGGAACAGAAGGACACTGCAACCACTACAGTCTCACCCCCTACACCTTCTATCTAGCAGAAGCAGGTCGACAAGTTTTCGGCAAAGCACAAAGATTCCTTCTGCACACATTCCTCTCATATATCTCAACTTTTTGAACAACCTTATCTTCAACAGGTTCATGAAAGACTTCCACAAACTAAGCAGCACGACGTCTCCAACAATACAAGCAGTTCACCAAGATGCAGATCCAACAAGCGCTTTTCCCTCTCCCCCGGAACTCAACACAATGGAGACCATTGCTTCATACGGAGGGAGGATTGATCCAGGTGGATATCGGTGGCCACCCACCTTTTTCAACTAGCTCAAAACAATTTTCTAGCAATTTTGGCAATTTACTATTTTTAGCAGGTTTTAACTTCCGGGGCCATTTTGAGAGCCTAAATGAATGTTTTTAAAGATCGAGGTTCTCAATGATAATAAAAGGCATTATTTATCCCCAAAAATGAATCTCCTCGACAATACCTTTCCAACGAGCTATCATATGCCTAAAACGGAGATTGTATGCAAAAGTTAAGACCCCGAGAAGTTGATGTACTAACTTACCCAAATGGGGCCCATGTGACTTTTGTCGCTTCATATCCTAGGGTTAGGTTTTTGGATGTCTAGGGTTTTTGGCATTCCTATTTATTGTAAAAATGTCTTCATAGCTTCATTGTAATCATCTTATTTCAAATGCGAGTAGCCGTCACATCTCTTCTCAGAGATAAGGTGCCACCATTCTATCGAGTCTTTTACTCTATATTTTATAGTCTCTGTACATTTATTTCATTAATAGAAATAATGTATTACTGTATATCTATGTTTATGGTTGCATCTCTGATACATTTCTATTATATTATTGAATATTTGCGATATCTCTGTGCATTGCTTTATTATATCTCTGATCTCATTCCGTGCTGAAAATAATATGGATCACATAATAAGCTTTCCATCCCCCAATAATCCTTTTCTCAATGTTATAATTCCAATTGAGCTTGTGGTGAATATCAATTCCAAGATATTTGTATGAAGTCACTTCCTCAAAGTTGTTTTTTTCATATACAAAGGTATCATAAGGGATCTTATTGGATTTTCTAACCATGACCTTAGTCTTATCAATATTAATACCCATATTGGAGCAAAAATCCTTGAAGATTCTTAGTTAGTTTTCAATATCATGGGGACTCCTTTCCATAATAATGATATCATCAGAATAAAGAAGAAGATTGTTGACTATACCAATGAGAGTATGGCTGACACAACCTACTTTTTCCAAACTTTCTTGTAACCTGTCAATGTATATGCCAAAAAGGGTAGGGGACAAGGGGCAACCTTGTTTGACTCTGATATTGTAGTTAATCTCTTTTGACCAACCATCAGTATTTTTAAACTTAGCAATAACATTCTCATACATCCTTATTGTAGCAACCCTCAACTCGGGAGGCACTTTTATCTCTTCCAACCTATTCCAAAGGTTTTTCCTAGGAACCATGTCAAAATCTTTTCTAAAGTCAACAAAACAACAAAAAAGACTGGTTTTAGTATTGAGGAACTCCTCTGCAATGATCCTAAAGGTAACAAGATGGTCAAAAGTTGAATGATATCTCCTAAACCCAGTTTGACCTTTAGCTCTTTTACCGTGACTTTCTAGACAAAAGCTAATGTTCTTTTCCAAACTAATTCCATAAAGCTTGGCTAAAATCGGGGTAATCATAATGGTCATATAGTTATAGGGGATGTTTCTATCCCCATTTTTCAAAATAGGAAGAATGAGGCTTTGTGTTGAGGGTTTAGGGAAGCCCTGCTTGACTGCTAAATTGAAGAGCTTGTGTATGTTAGGGATAAGGATTGGCCCTCCGATTTTAAAAATTTCAGTTTGGTAGCCTTCAATGTCCTTATCTTTCCCATTTGTGAGCCATGTGACCCCGAACTCTATGTCATCTAAAGAAAAAACTTATTCATTTGTAGGGAAAATAGGAATGGTGTCCATGGAATTAGGGAACCTGTAAATAATTTTAAGGTAGGAATTCGAGGTCCTTAAGGGAATCCTATTATTTTCTTTAGTATTGCGTTTTAGAATTTGGCTCAAGAACTTCTTAGGATCCAACTTGTATAGTTGTGAAAGTTGATCTTTCCTTAAATTGATATAGTATCATTTTCCCCTTTTAATTAGGGCTTTGTACGTATTGATATTATCGAATTTTAAGGACTCATTAGAAGCATCCCTAATGGATTTCCTATCAATTTTACATTCTTTATCATACAAAGGGCTAGTCATTTTATTATTATATTTATAGAAAGAGAACTTGTTAATAGAAGTGGAAAGGGTAGTCGTAAAATTATGATAGAGTTCTTCAATGTTGTCCTTATAAGCTAGGAGGTTTAATTTACTATTTAAATCCTTTAAGAAAATTTCAACTTTACTTTTGTCAAAGCGCAAATTCCTTTGATTATCAGAATTCTCTTTAATGGTGCTCCTATGCATGGAAAATTTTAGAGTTAGGGTTAAAGGTTTATGATAAGATTCAGGGTCATGGTCATTTAAAAAGTCAAAAGTTGTTATTTGGTTGGAAATGGGGATATCAGATATCACATAATGTAGAATACTACTACCTAGCCCATGAATATAGGTCATCTAGTTGGAGTTTGGCCACTTCATTACTCCATTGCAAATTATTAGGTCTTGAGAGCTACAAAGATTGACCAAATCAATACTAAACAAATTCTCAATTAGGTCTTTAGAGCTTCTTTTGTAGCTATTAGATAAAACATGGTCCTCATCTAGCCATAAAGGATCATGGTTGGGGTCATTACTTAAAAGAGTAGCTTGCTTAGTTGCAGTCCTAGCATTAAAGTCTCCTAGCAGTAGGATATTACCTTCTATCCAAATGTATTGATTAAGAGGATCAATCTTATGAAGTTGAATGTGAGGAGAAATGCTCTTTCTAATATAACAAGCTATCCCTCCTATCCCTCTACGGTATTTACTAATTAAAATATTACATTATACATTAATGTATTGGTACTTAATTTATACATCACATTAAGGTATTAATTAATTAATTAATACTTTAATTTTATGTATCTATATATTAATACATTAATTAGTAAACAGGTTGTTATTAATTAATTAATAGGATGTTATTAATTATTAATTAATACATTAATAATGTATTAATTAGTGTATTATACTTTTTCAATATATAAATTAATAATGCATTAATTAATTAATATATTTAATAATGTATTAATGTATTTATTAATTAATATATTACATTATTAATGTATCCATCAATTAATACATCCCAGAGGTGTAGGAAAGTCAATGAGGGAGTGTGTTGTTAAGGCACCCTGTGTCACCGGTTCGAAACCTGGCACAAAAAATCCAACCATGTTAAGGGTTGGTGTGGCTCAAGCCGAGTTGGTGTGGCTTAGATTCCCCTCACTCATAGTTTCTTAACTACATGCTAGTACCACTTGTCAATTAATATGTTACATTACATAAATGTAAATTAATACTTTAATTTATACATTAATAAACCATTAAATTATATACATTAATACATTAATATAAGATAATAATGTATTACATTAGTTCATTATAATTATATATTAGTGTAAAGTAATAATTAGTTAACACATTGATGGTCATCCTCAAGACATGATGTTTAGTGAACTAGCAACAATCACTTTATAAAGGTGAAAAATGGTGCCCATTTTCTTATATCAACCACTTTTATAAAATGGTTGTATTTTAAATTTTAAATTTTATTTTTGGAAAATTTAATATATGGATGCTTTATTAATGTATTTATTAATATTATTTTTAATATATGGATGCTTTATTAAACTATTAAATTAATAATATTTTAATACTTTATTAAGTTTTTCATAATTTATAAATGCATTTATTATTTAACTAATTCTTTATCTTGCTTCCATTGCACCTTTACCTGAGCGACGACTCTTTTTCGAAGTGCTATTTTTCTCTGGTCCAGAATGCGCAGGGGTTCCACCTGGAACTCGCCTTTAGGTTCCACCTGCACCAAGTTCCAATCAATCATATGAGTAGGGTCATGAATATACTTTTTCAACAAGGAGACATGAAATACATTATGAATTCTTAGATTAGCTGGAAGTGCAAGTTGATATGCTACGAGTCCAATTCGAGCTAGTATCTCGAAGGGCCCACAAAACCTAGGTGCCAGCTTGGCACAATTCCCTAACTTCAACGAGCTTTTTCGGGTTTTGACTTTCAAATAAACATGGTCTCCCACTTGAAATTGCAAGTGTCTTATTTTCTGATCTGCATAGATCTTTTGTCTGTCTTGTGCTTCTTTCAAGTTCTGTTGTACCTTTCTTACCATGTTCTCCATTTCTTGGAGCATTTATGGTCCAACCATGAGTCTGTCAGCTGGGTTATCCCAGCTAATTGCAGTCGTACACTTTTTGCTGTATATTACTTCGAAAGGGCTCAACTTAGCTAAAGTTTGGTACCCATTGTTATATGCGAATTCTACCAAGTGCAGGTAGTCTGCCCACTTGCTCAGTTTTGTTCTTACGTACATGCAGAGCATATGCTCTATGATTTGGTTTGTCTGTTCGGTCTATCCATCCGTTTGTGGATGATAACTCGTACTGAAATTCAAATTAGTAATTATCCCTGCAAACAATTCCTTCCAAAAGGCGGATGTGAATTTTAAGTCTCTATCTGAAATCACCATTTTAGGAATACCATGCAGTCTCAAAATTTCTTTCATGAATATTTCAGCAATGTTTATAGCTTTAAAAGTAGACTTTACAAGAATAAAGTGTGCAGACTTACTGAGTTTATCAATTACAACCATGATAGAATCATTCTGTTTCTGAGTTTTAGGCAAACCTGTTATAAAGTCCAGTGATATGGTCTCCCATTTCCATTCTGGTACTGGTAATGGTTGTAATAGGCCAGCTGGATGTTGGTGCTCGACCTTAACCTACTGACAATCTTGGCACCTTGCCAAGTACTCTACTGTTTTGCTCTTCATATTAGGCTAGTAAAATAGTTTTCTAAGTGTTGTTATTGTTTTCTGGTAACCTGGATGGCCATAATACGTTTTCTTATGCACTTCATCCAAAACTGTTAATTTGAACTCCGCTGAATTTGGTATGTAAAGTCTGTTTTTAAATCGTAATAGTCCCTTCTTGTCGATACTTAGATCTGATTTATCTGAGTTTGTGGTACTGTTTTGTAATTCTACCATCATCTTATTGTAATTTCCATTGTTAATACCTGTCGTCCTTACCCTTTGTTCCATATCACTTTCTGCCCTACTGATATTTATCTTAGATAACCCATGGACTTTTCTACTACTTTATTTTCCTTACCCTTGATATGTCTGACCTCGAAGTCGAATTTGCTCAAGAAGGCTAACCATCTTCCTTGTCTTGCATTAAGATCTGGTTGGATAAACAGATATTTCACCCCGCTATTATTCGTCAATATTATAAATTTTCTGCCCATTATGTAGTGTCGCCACATTTTTAAGGCGTGTATTACTGCTGCCAATTCTAAGTCACGAGTGACATAATTTGGCTCGTGTTCTTTTAATTTATGGGACTCATAATAAATAACGTGTCCTTCCTGAGTTAGGACACCACCTAGTCCTTTTTACTTGCATCAACACATACGGTGAAGTCTTTATCTAGGTCTTCTACCTTCAATATGGGTGCAGTTGTCAATAATTCCTTTAGTTTATTACAACTTTCTTGACACTTCTCTGACCAGTTATATTTGGTTCCTTTCTTTTGTAATGACGTGATAGGGTAGGCTATCTTGGAAAACCCTTCTATAAACCTGCGGTAATATCTGGTGATTCCCATGAATGACCGTATATCTACTACATCCTTAGGTACCGGCCATTCCATAATGGCTTTTGTCTTTTCCGGGTCTACGACAATGCCTTCTGCTGAAATTACATGTCCTAGATATTGTATTTCTTTTTGATAGAAGTCACACTTGTCAAATTTGGTGTACAGTTTGTGTTTCCTCAACGTTTGCAGAACTATTATTAAGTGTTCATCATGTTCCTCCTCCATTTTTGAATAGACCAGAATATCGTCGGTAAATAGTACCACAAACTTGTCTAAGTACTGATTGAAAATACTGTTCATCAGGCACATAAACATGGATGGTGCATTAGTGAGTCTGAAAGGTATGACTACGAACTCGTAATGTCCATATCTTTTCCGAAAAGATGTTTTGTTTATGTCCTTGTCTTTTATCCTAACTTGATGATAACCAGATCGTAAATCCAACTTTGAAAAGATCTTGGCCCCACCTACTTGATCGAACAGATCATTTATCCTTGGTAAGGGGTATTTGTTCTTAATAGTCATTTTGTTCAATTGTCTATAATCGATACATAGTCGTAGAGCACCATATTTCTTTTTCACAAAGACGACTGGTGCCCCCCAAGGTGAGACACTAGGTCTGATATACTCTTTGTCCAACATTTCATGTAATTGTATTTTTAATTCTGTCAGTTCTGGTAGACTCATTCGGTAAGGTGATTTTGAGATAGGGGCTGAACCGGGTAGTAGGTCTATGGAGAAGTCTATTTCCCTTCTAGGAGGTAATTCTGGTATCTCATCCACAAATATATATCTGAGTTCACGTAGGACAACTAAATTTCTAACTTTGGATTATCTTATTTTTCTAATAGGTTCATCACTTGGATGGCATAAACTTGACATCCCTTTCTAATAAATTTCTTGAGTTGCATTGTTGAAACTTGTCTGACTGATACAGGTTTTGGTATGCCTTGGGCTGTTCTAATAGTGCCAAAATCATCTTTATAGCTAAGTATCTTTGTATAAAAGTCTAATACTTCTTTGTGTTGTTCCAACCAATCCATCCCGATAATCATATCGTAAGATCCTAGTGGTAGGATATTCAAATTTGTTCTTATATTTTGACCATCTAAGCTGAACTCAAAATCTGAAACAAAGTCAACTACTTTCCTTTTAGTACTAGTTGCTAATTGTACACGCCATGATTTTGTGTGCTTCAGTTTCTTAAGTTTATTTTGACTCTACCACATCAGGAGTAATATAACTTAACGTAACTCCAGGGTCAATTAAAACATAAATTTGAGTGTTATTGATTTTACCTTCGATTTCTACCACCGAGGAATGGTGGTCAGCTTGTCGACCATCTATGGTTGCATTTATCCAATGTAGGCTTCTGCCCACGTCTCCCACCATTGAGGCTTCCTGCAAATTATGAACAACAATTATGTTTGCTGAAATCAAATGTGGAAAGTTCCTCCTTAGATGAGGCTCTCCACATTCCCAACACTTTAATGGCTTGTGGGAGCTGTCCCCAAACTTCTTCTTTCCCAGGTTTAATGGTTTACAGATGCCTTGCGTATTCAGATCATTGGAGTGAAAATCCTTTCTCGGAAAACTTTTTGTTGCATTCTGACAACAAGCTGGCTAGTACCCCTTCTTTCGCTGGTTCATTCGATCTTGTTTCTTATCCTTCCAGGCTTTGAGAAATTCTACTCGTTGTTTATACTAGTCATATCACATTTGTGCTTTCCTGAATACTTCACTCAAGGATTTGGGGTTGTCAAACTCAATTCTTTCCCTGTAGGATTGTGGTAGACAACTTAAGAATCTCTAGATTTTTACCTTATCCTCTTGGATGTACGGTACAAACCTTAGTAGTTCCAGAAATTTATTTATAAGGTCCTCCATCGTCATCTGTCCAAGTCGTAACTTGTAAAATTATTTCCTCTTCCTTTCATAATATCTTTCAGAAAGGTACTGTTTCTTAAAATATTTCTCAAAGTCAGACCATTCCAACTGTTTCTCCTTTAGGCCCTTAGCCAATTTCAGGTCTTTCCACCAAATGCTGGCCTTCCCTTTCAGATTATAGATGGCCATTCTGACCTTCATATTGCCGGAATAACTATAGATCTAGAAGTATTTTTTTATGTCCAACGACCATGCCTCAGCTTCTTCCCCTGTCCTAGATTCTCCATCAAAGGTAGCCGGTTTAATCTTTTTAAATTCTCCTTCAAGGTGGTCTACCTGTTTTCTTTTTCTGTCTGGTTTAGTTTTGTCTTCAGCTGAAGGTGTTCCTTCAGATGAACTGTCTCATTTTTTTGTTTCCAGCCTAGATTTCTTGGAGGCCCTTTTGATGACCTCTTCGTCATGGTTATCATATTTTAGGCTTTTCTTGGTCACTATACTTCGCAGCAGGGCTTCATTTATCTCTTGCTGTTCCTGCTGTGCTTTCTTTAATTTTTCATTGTCGGCTTTAAAAATCTGCAGTTCGACAATAAGATTCCTCATTGTTTACAACACCTCCATGTGTGAGCTTCCATCACTGTTCTTCCTTGGATCTCTAGGAGGTACTTGTTGTAGATTTCCCTCCATCCTGATTTCTTCACCCTCCTAAGCTGCCATAATTAACACAAAACAGAAATGGCTTTTTGTTTGTAATCATAAGATTTATTAGTTTTATATAAATCAAAATATATACTAAGCAACTAATGTGGCCCTGTTCAGGCCCAGTGTTGTAGCTTTTTTCTCTGATACCATATGTAATGTACCCCAATTTACCCAAAAATAAAATAAAATTATTAGTATGTTTGGGAAACATTACTTCTCCTAGTCTTCAAACAATGAAGTTATTAACGACAATTGAACTGCTATGAACCTCCTTCTCCTATTTAATAAATGACTTTGGCATCACCTTCCATCTTATTAATAGACACAATATAATTATATCTATACATTTATGGCATATAGAGGACTTTTAGTCCCATAAACAATTTAACCCTCACCCCTATGTATGGTCCCTTACTTGAATATGAACAATTTACTTTTATAAAAGGAGAAACTCAAGGGTTAAGGGCCACAACTTGTAAGCATTTAAAGGTACTTAACTTTTGACTCACTCTAATCCTAACTGACCCTCCCCGTAGTCCAACTAAAGGGGTAATGAACTAAATCATCGTAACTGAACAATGAGCGAGTCGTGATAGTGCATTAACTCGACAAGAAGTATGAGGGTTTTTCTGTCATTCAAACTTAATAACCCTCTGTCCCGTCTATTAATGGAGGCCCTGTGAGTTCGCATTCCGAGGCCACCACTCACTCTGTATTCAATACACTTATGCCATCTCTGTTATGTCACATGGTCAGTTAGCGCCTTCGTACTCCTACTATCAGTCTGTGTAGTAATGGTTAATACTCCATTGGGGTTCTCCCACCTAGAGTTTAGGGTTTTGTTTCTTCCTTACGCATTCCTCCTCTGCGATGGTAGTCGACACTCTGGAGGTTTTCCCCTGGTGAGATATGTAGGAGCTACCCATCTTCATGGTAAGTTACGATACTCTCATCATTGTTTGTGATGAGTAAGAAAAGTCGAGAGGGATTTTGGTCATTCCAGTATTTTTTATTTCTTACGGATTCTTTGTAAACAATGTCTTTCCTTCAAAGATTTGGCTCTGTGGAAAGTCTCCTTTAGTCATGGGGAAATTTGCAATTTCAGTATACTGGACTGCTCCTTAAGCTTTAGGTTTTTAAGCACGTAGTTATGAGAGAGAGAGGATTATTATTGTTGTCCGGGGTTTGGACTTCCCCTCGGAATTTTCTCTGCTACCCCAAGCGTAAACATCCAAGTATAGATATTGATTCTATAATTTAAAGAAGGATACCTCGAATGTAAATTCTTTAGAATGCTTCTTGTTTATTACTTGTTCGGAGATTCTTACTTCTTAAGTTGCTAGCGTTTTATTTCCATTCGGATATAGCTTAGACATTCATATCTCATGTAGTGTTGCATGTTAAGTTACTCTCTGGAGTACTAATCAAAACTTTATAGCCCTTAAAACTCTTTCGTAAGTCCCTAACAGGTTCTAGAGATTCATTATGTATTCATTTTTCTTTTGGGTCAAAGTTATAGAAAGTTACAGTACTCATGGAGACATCCATGCTTGTTTCGTATGAAGGTCTATGAAGTCGAAGCGTTCTTATAAATATTTCTTGGTTGAAGCATTAATTTTATTTAATATTGAAACTATCATTCTTATTCTTTAAAGGATTGGGAACCAAGATCTAATTATGGGGCTCTGTGTTTACGAGGGTACCCATCAGAAATCCCTGGACCATCCTACCCTCGACCTGGTACATTTATATGACCAGATACGACAGAGGAAAAGACACCAATTCTCCCACCGTGAGTTGATTAACACATTTCATTAAACTCTTCTTATCATTCATTATTCTATTAAAGGTTCTGTCCATTCTTCTTTTATTATACAATACTAATGTAACCTGAAAAAAATTCCTTGTAGGGACTTTGACCATGCATAGATTCGGGCGCAGACTCCTGGTCAAAAGCTCAAAAGGTATTCAGGTTTTAATTCGTTACTCTTAAAGAGTACCCTAGGTGTTTTTCTTCCTTTTTCTAATATAATTTTAAGCCGGAAGGGTGAGCATCATGAAGAGCAGAGTCTATTCAAGGGATAGCTCGGCCCTGTATCTCTGTATTTTAAGTTCAACGGTCATAATGGATTTTTACCTTATTACTGTATATCTGGCTGAATTCGCATGTGGTTAACTTTTATATGTTGAGTATTCGATTTTAGGGCAATATGAATAGTGACCTCTGTCGAGCAATTTGGTCTCTTAATGAACAATTCTAGAAAAAGATATCAACATAATTCTAAGGATAGTTATTCCGTATTGATTTTTCTTCTTGGATCTTATGGAAACGAACTTCATCGATTTTCTAGTTTTAATCCTGTACCCTTTACTCTTTCACACTGTGCTCCGATTCATATTTTATTGTCTGTTATATTTACAATCCGAATTACAATCGTGCAATGTAAGGAAAGGAACTTATGTTTTCTTTTAGGGGAATTATATATGGACCAAAAACAGACTCCTCGAAAAGGAGAAAAACCTGAATATCAAACCTTTATATAGATTTGAACATATATATCGATATTCTATGTATGGATATGTTACTCTATATGATTGTTCAATACTGTATGCTTATATTGATATTCCAAACTTGTCTCAGCCTAGTTCGATAAATGGTGAGGACTATGACTCTGTATAATTATTCATATTAGGTTATGATGTATAGATAACCTCTGTTCTATACTTATAGATATAAACGAAATTTTATACGGTCCGAACTAGATCCGAAAGGAATTATGTTTTAAATGTAATAAGTCTATACAAACTGTTTTCTTCACTGTTTATGTATCCAAGTATTAAAACTGTAGCAACAATATTTGCGATATAACTGCGTACTTCCATAATTGACTTTATGTATTAAGTACGATGAGATTATCCAGAAATTCTTCAATGGTACATCGAGGATGCTATATAATCTATGGTAGTTCTTTGTCAGAGGAAAATGTATAGGTATATTCAATTATTTCCATATAGTTCCTTCTATTTTGTAACTCCCTTATTATCATAGTTGATTTCTGGTTGGAATAATTTGTTTGTCTGTATACTATGTCAACATAATTCTGTATAATCGATTTTTTGGTTACAGCCATTTAATTTTCGTTTAATCAATAAAGCCTACGCAAAGTACCAACTACAATTGGATATATATATATATATATATATATATATATATATATATATATATATATGAAAACATAAATGTGATACATACACAGACTTGTTCAAATCCAATCATACATAGATGGTTCCGCCTAGAAATTTAATAACATGAATAAACATACACCTGTAGATAGAATCTGTTTCAGATTCATTTAAACATAGATAATTTTGCCTAGAAATTTAATTACAGGAGAAACATTTCCAGAATTTTGTCATATGTTATAAAGTTTACCAAAATGACCAGATTTCATTCCTAAGATATTTCACATTAGCGTAACCAGATGCATTACATTGGATAATATTTCATCTTATGGTATTCCTAAAATGGTGATTTCAGATCGAGACGTAAAATTCACATCTGCCTTTTGGAAGGAATTGTTTGCAGGGATAAATACCAATTTGAATTTCAGTACAAGTTATCATCCACAAACGGATGGGTAAACCGAAAGGACAAACTGAATCATAGAGGATATTCTCTGCATGTACATAAGAACAAAACCAAACAAGTGGGAGGACTATATACACTTGGTAGAATTTGCATATAACAGTGGGTACCAAACTTCAGCAAAGTTGATCCCTTTCAAAGTACTATACGACATAAAGTGTATGACTCCAATTAGCTGGGATAGCCCAGCTGACAGACTCATGGTTGGACCAGAGATGCTCCAAGAAATGGAGAACATGGTAAGAAAGGTACAACAGAACATGAAGGAAGCACAGGACAGGCAGAAGAGCTATGCAGATAAAAAAAGAAGACACTTAGAGTTTCAAGCAGGAGACCATGTGTACTTGAAGGTCAAAGCCCGAAAAAGCTCATTGAACTTAGGAAACTGTGCCAAGATGGCACCCAAGTTTTGTGGGCCCTTCGAGATACTAGCTCGAATTGGACCCATAGCATATCAACTTGCACTGCTAGCCAATCTAAGAATTCATAATGTATTTCATGTTTCTTTGTTGAAAAAGTATGTTCACGACTCTACTCATATGGTTGATTGGAACTTGGTACAGGTGGAACCCGAAGGCGAGTTCTAGGTGGAACCCTTATGCATTCTGGACGGGAGAGAAATAGAACTTTGGAACGGAGCCATCGCTCAGGTAAAGGTGCAATGGAAGCACTTTAGTCCTGAGGAGTCCACTTGGGAATTGGAGGGAGATTTGCGGAAATCTCATCCAATATTATACCAAGAAAGGAATGAACACTGAGGAAAGTTTTTTATTGAAGGGGGAAAGGATGTGACATCCCCCAAAATAAAATATTTTGAAAATTTAATTTTCTCGAAATTTATTCCGTTTTTATTAAATTCAAATTTGGAAACTTTTTTCCATTTATGGCAATTCTGAATTTCAAATTTGTTAATTGTAATGAATTATTATGACTGTTGGGTAGAGATCTGATTTGACCCAACTAACTATTTGACAATGACACTTGTTTAAAAATAGAATATTTTATATTGATTGCAGGAGAACAAATGGAACAACCATGTTAAAAGTAGCTGACCATGACTCCATCAGTGGGGAACATGTTGGAACTACCCCTAGCCTGATTTTTACAAGTGGAAAATTAGTGATATGGCCATTGGAAGCCCCTGAAAATCAAGGATTTAGGAAGCTGCAAAAATTCCCAAGGGAGGGAAAAAAAGACCTAGGCAATTAATAAATAAGCATATGTGAGGAGGCAGGATGCTGCCAAGTATGCTGGGAAAGAGACTATTGATTTTTTTCCCTTGCTATTATGAACACTAAATGAGTGTGAGACAAGGGGGAGCTACTGAATTGAAGTAAATTGTTGAAGAGGGTTTTCCAAGTTCGCCCTCATGGACTCATGGTCAGGCTAGGGGGTGAACTGTGCAAGTTATCTTGGCTGCTCAGTTCTACGGTTGGGAGGAACATGGTTGTTCCCTTTTTTTTTCCGTGAGTTTAGTTCAGATATGCTACTCTAATCCTTTATGTCTGAATGATTTTATATCTGATGTACTGTGCATGTTAAATCTGAACTGAAATGGTTTTTAGTATTTGTTTTAATGATCGTATAATTGTTGTAAGTCTTTTACTATATCTAAATTTCAGTATTTCTACCTCTGTGGGATGAATTGGTTATTGATATAGTGGAATCCTTAAAGTTGGTATGCATTCAATAACCTAGACAAAGGCTATTCGATCACATGAAATATATAGTCCACTTTACTATCGATTAGTTTACATATCGTTTTGGAATCATCCCCTAGTAATCTCTACTATGGATTTAGAACCTGTATGTAAATATAAAATATATGATATCCTCATAGAATTCAACAAATAGACTGTAGGATTTAATTATAGAAATGTTTCCTAAAATTAAACTTTAAGTAGAATCGAATATGTATCAATGAATGAACAGATCTATTACAAGCATATATATTTCATTCTGTAATTTTTAATTCCTAAAACAGAATCACATATATAGTCAAACTTGGATAGAACTAGAGTAATGAAGCATATGGGAATGAACATAATCAAAGGAGCAAGACTACCCTAAACTTAACGATATATTCATGCTAGGATCATACTACAGGAAAACAAATAAATGATTTTGCTGATACATTATCAATGTATGACGCATCTTACATATGTCGTGCACAGAGAGAAACAAAGAATATTATGGTTGTAGCATTACTATCTAGGATATCTATTAAATTTGATTCGCATTTTATAGAAAGTTATTTTAAGAAATTACAGAGTAATGCAATCTATTCTGAAGATACAATTGATCGAAAACAAGAATCTACAATACGCAGAGACTTGGAGATGTGAGACCCCACCTCTAAACGATCCCTGTTGGGGTAAATTCCAAATAAGAATTGCGTTAACAAGAGACTAGTCATACATACATTAATATAGTCAAGAAATGATGGCTATTATAACTGTTTTAAAGATTTTTGAATACCTTAAATTACAAAAGTAATGTACAGAACGCCGAGGATAAGCTATTTCCAAATAAAAATAATTTTCCTCCATTACTAAGCTTAACATATTTAAGAGTTTTCCCAACAACAAACTTAGACCTGTTTTCCCCAAATTTTAGCATTAGAATATCAGTCATTTTCCTACATCATGCTCGACTATATATATCTCCTTAAATGGAACTTTAACAAAAAAAACAAAACATGATTTAACCCTCAGATATCCGGCACAAGAAATCGGTGCATGAGTAATGTTACTTTTAACAACAGAAAGCTACGAACAGAATCATGACCTCCATGCTTTTATTTAAGAAGCAAGTTAAGAGCCACATTTTTGGAACCCAAGTACCTTTGTCATGATGAGAAGAGGTCGATACCTGCAACATGATGTGGGCATACCTGCATTCGACCATCACAGAAAACATTAGTAAAGTACATAGTAGAACTTTAAATTATAGAACCGAAAGGGTAGATTGATAACCACAACTATGTCGGACTACTTAACTTAGAGGCCAAAACACCGTGCCCTCTAGTTGCCGTGCCTTGTTTTGTAATTGACCCTGGCCGAGGGGAGAATGATTCCTAGAAATTCTGGTGGGTACAATCGCAAAAATCATAGTCCCACCATTAATACATAGAAACCCTTTTTTCAGAATTAAACAATTACTTTGAAAAGATAAAATAGCATTGCGAATTCAAGAGTTAAATCTTTAATTAAAAACCCTTTACGAACAAAAATGAAGAACGTAAGGAATGACATCATACACATAGTCAATAGAAGTTCTCATGGAAAGTACCCTAACTCAGTAAGAGATAAACTACCGATAGACCACCACCTTACTACAAATAACATGCATCAATCACAGAGGAGAATCAGATACGTTAAGAATCTAGATTGACCTTTTATTTTCCTGCAGCCTTTACACGACGAGGGGATAAAATCTTATGAACTACTTTGAGTTACTCCCAAATATAGTTGCTAGTCATAGGGTAAACAAAAAGGAATGAACTGGAAATAAACCCACGGGACACAAACAATGGACATGAAGTATGACCTTAGGTTCACAGAGGTAAACAATAGTGACTCTCGGATACAGAGAGAAACCTCTTCTACAGTCGTTACCAAAATAAAAAGGAGAAACTCATAGACTTTGAACATAACTATTGAAAGTAAAGAGGGTATTTAAATTCACGATAAAGGTTACAGGAAGCAAAGTCTTTCTTTGTATCAACCAAATAGTGAACTCTATTTCGATCTTGAGATAGGACAGTTCCCTTAAAAAGAACTTACCAGGTAGTCGGATGTTGCCGTCGACTTCACCAAAGTTTTCCCGCAGAGGTAGCAGCCTTTCCCTGTGGAGGAATGCATAATATAGAAACCTCTCCTTTAGAATAACAAGGGTAGAAGAGAGACCGCCAAAACCTAAGAGGGATGAGTACCACTCTTTACAGCATGGGAGGTACATTCCATGCGCCAGGGAAAAGTTGGCGCACCAGAATTGGGAAGAACAGGTGGGAGTGTCATCGAGACTGATGTTTAAGAGACCGTAATTAATTTTAGGACATAACCTTAACTCCTCCTGACAGGTACATCTATCTCCCTTAATGCCGAGGATGCGAAGTTAATAACAGTAAATCCATGACCGTCCAGTGAAACTGATCGGTCGCAAAACTTTGTTCATTGAAGTTATCTTTTCATTACTCTAATAGGAAGAGGAGAGTTAGTTAGTTTAGTTATGCAGAGAATGGTGTGGAATTGGTCGGGGTTCAATTCGTTATAGTGGAGACGAGTTGTAACATAACTAAAATGAAGCCATCAAAGAAAACACATTGAAACCACTCCTAAACCATCATTAATATCCTTAAACCCATTCCTATCATGTACTACATTCAGGATTTGAAGTTTGATGTTGACACAACTAGGTAAGAGTACAAGCATTTAAATCTCGAGGATATAAACTTATGCGCAAAGTCCAAATAGCCCGATTATATTAACAAGGGAATTGAAATTGGAATCCTAGTGTATAGGTAGATATGGGTATTGTATTAAAAACCATATAGTAACATATGAGTTAGAAAAATACTTGTATTTGATGGGAACCTCTCCTAAGTGTTAGGCTAGTATGGTATAAGGTTATGCAAAGAAAAAACAAAATGTAAATACCCATCATACGAGTTGATTTAACGAAGATAAATGGTAAATAATGTACCAAAGTTTTTTTTTTTTATGATTAATTTGAGGTTCATTACATATGGTATCAGAGAAAAAGTTACAACACTGGGCCTGAATAGGACCACTGTAGTGCTTAGTGTATATCCTATTTTATATAAAAACTAATAAATCTTTTGGTTACAAACATAAAGCTTTTTCTGTTTTGGTGATTAAGTATGGCAGCTCAAGGCAATGCATAAAACAGGATGGAAGAAAATGCACAGCAAAGACCCCCTGGGGATACAAGGCAGAACAATGATGGAAGCTCACCCATAGAAGTTGATGCAGGAGCATCGCCAACACATCAAGCGAGCCAACGCGAAAACAGAGGACAGTTGGACAAGCTAGCACGAATTTTGAAAACACCTTGAAGTTGTTGCATGATCTTAAATGAGAAATTAAGATGAGACACACTTGTATATGTAAATGGACCTTGAGCGGATGGCTCTCGTCCTTAGTAGATAGCGGCATTTAAAGTAGTTCATGCAGTTAGATAGAATTTAATTCTAGATTAGACAGTTTCTAGAGCGCAAGAGGGAAATGGGATATAGATACCCTCATTGTGCATTTGTATTATTATTAGAGATTGAATTCAGGAAGAGCAAGAGCACGCAGAGAGTTGTGTAAAGAACATCCATGTACTGATATTTGAATTAATAGAAGAGTTTGATTCAAATTCATGGTTTTGTGTTGTTCTTTGTGTATTGATGTTGATATTCTCATGAATTTTTTCTTCTTGTTATACATTTGATTTATATGCTGTGTATATGATTTCATGTTTGAGTTGAAGTCTGAAAGGGTGATGGAATGAGTTTCAATTGTTTCTCTATTTGAGCCAGAGAATTCCTGCAAGGAGTGCAGTTGAAGTGTCCACACGGAGTGCGTTGACAGAGGGATCAGATAGAGATAGCTTTTGTTCTAATTCATTCCAAAAGTGTAGACAGGCATAGGAGCCGTGCAAGGAGTGCGTAGGCCAAGTGAAGCTTCAGGGTTGCGAACCTGAGCAAAGTATTAAAGGACTGCTGCTGCATATGTGCGCAGAGTAGAAGTATTCAAACACTTAGACGTGGTTGAAAGTTTTCCACAAGGAGTGCGTGCAAGAGGGTTTCTGAGGACTTGAAGCCGTGGGAAAATCTCAGGAGGTATAGAACCTTCGAGTAATCACCAAGGGAATCATAGGGAGTTGATACCATGAAGTATTTAGGAAGGCTTCGTAAGTTTGCGAGCAGGAAGACAAGTCTTCATGGAGGAGTACCTGCTTCATTTTACAAAATTCATCGGGAAAGACAGACGGTCGGTATTCTCCGAGGAGAAATCACGACATCCCGTGAGCTGTCGGATCTTGTAGAGGTGCAAGGGAGATACTCTAGGTATTCCCGAGAGGTTTAAATCTCAGGAGGGGCAGATCCGTTGATCCAAGCTAACCAGGGCCATTGGATCACTCGCAGAATCACTTATCAGGGTTTCGTGAGGGAAGAGTCGAAGAATTGGCAACGGGAACCGTGATATTGTGATATGTGATATCCCAATAGTTAAAGGATAGTGTGGGGCCACAATGGAGTCGGTGAGTGGAGGACAGGTGGCACGAGCTATCAGAGTTTCATGGCGAGAAGGCCCAAAACATTTACATCAGGATTCACGATATTGCGAACCCTGAATTCACGATGAGGTGACAGGACCGTTGAGTAGTCAACTCGCGCGTGCGTCGGAGTTTCAGTGTATCAGGCATCGGGAGTCGGAGAACCGAGTTGTTCAACATCGCGAGTGCCGAATTCATGATAGGGAAAGTCGTAATAGAGGAAAGAGAAGGTCAACGTTGACTGGTCATCGGGTCTCGGGGATTCGAGAGTCCAGTGCTCGACATTTGACATTGCGAAGTCGCGAAGTCCGATCTTCCGAATCCAAAAGGAAGATCCAGTGAAGGTTTACTGTGGGTGCAAAATTCCTGATAGGGAATTAGAAGCGTCTTAGAGTTCTTCGGGCCTCAAAGGAAGGAAAGATCCTATGAGTCGACATGGACCTTCCGACCTGAGGCTTGTGGGGAGGGAATTGGCGTCAAGTGGTATCAGAGCTTAGAAAGACTCTTTGCTTTATGTAGCAGAGAAGGAGAATTCACCATGCTACCCAGGAGAAGGGACGCACAGTCACCCGATCCGGAGGATAGGGAAATACCGTGACGAAGAGGCAAGCAGATGGCAGATCCAACCATAGAGAGACAAATGCGTGATACCGATCTAGACTCGAAGACATGGAGATAGCGCAAAGACGCACAGCTAGTGCAGGGGATCTGAGTGATTCCGAGAGTGAAGTTGAGGCTGAACGAGAAGAAGAAGTTGCAGCCAAAGATGCATCAAACAAGCATTTGATCAGAGCTATTGCAAGGATGGGTGCAAAAGCAAAGATGGACATTCCAGTTTATGAGGGAAACTTGGATGCAGAAGAGCTTCTAGACTGGATTAGATCTCTCGACACATACTTCGACTACGAAGATGTCGAAGAGGACAAGAAGGTCAGGCATGCGATCATGAGATTAAAAGGACATGAAGCCTTGTGGTGGGATGAACTACAAGTGGATAGGCGCTGCCAAGGCAAGCAGAAAATCAAGAGTTGGGACAGGATGATCGCGAAGATGAAGGCAAAATTCATCCCGAGGGACTATCAAATTACTCTGTTGAGGAGAATGCAGAACCTGAGACAGAAGATGATGACAGTGAAATAATACACTGAGTAATTCTACCGACTGAACATTAGAGCAGGTCATTGGGAGAGCGATGATGAAAAATTTGCTAGATATATGAATGGCATGAGATATGATATCCAGGACGAGATGAGCATGGTAACCATCCAAACGATGGAAGATGCTTATCAGATGGCTCTGAAAGCAGAAGAAAAGCTGAGCCGAAAATAGAATCAGAGGGGCCAAGGCAGAAGTCATCCCAGAGGCAAGTCAGTTGCCCAGGAAAGAAACCAAAAGCCCAAAGAGGAATAGAAGAAACCTCAGGGTAAAGTTGAGAGAGGTGGGACCTCATAGCGAGGGTAGCCATATTTTGAATAGAGAGGACAACATAATGAGAAGAAAGGAGATTATGTTGACAACAACACTTTTCCTCGTACTAGAGGTAGAGGAAGAGGAAGAGGTGGAGTAATCACATGCTTCACATGTGGAAAGAATGGGCACAAGTCTTATGAGTGTCCAGAGAAAAAGAAAGAAATTGGAGAATCTCACATCGCCGAGGCAAAACGGAGGGATGTTGAGGCCGAAGACACAGAAGGTAGAAGATCGTTGATGATGCGAAAAGTCTTTTTGATACCTGAGAAGGAGGTGGAAAGTTCAGTCCAAAGGACCAGACTTTTTAGGACTGTTTGCAAGACCAAGGACAGGGTATGCAAGGTCATTGTGGATAACGGTAGCATGGATAATCTCATTTCAACCGAGATGGTAGAAAAGCTGGATCTGGAAACGACTGATCATCCCAGCCCATACAGAGTTTCGTGGCTACAAAAAGGACACCAAGTAACTGTCACAAAACAATGTTTAGTTGAATTCAAAATAGGAGGATATAATGATAAAATCTTGTGTGATGTCATTCCTATGGATGATTGTCATCTATTGCTGGGTAGACCATGGCAATATGACATAAATGTGATTCATGATGGATGGATGAACACATACACCCTATAGAAGAATGGGAGGACACACATGTTGCTTCCGATAAAGGATAAGGAGGTGAAGCCGAAAGTAAGCAACACATTACTTCTCATGAGTGGCAAGGAACTTCTTACAGAGGTTAAGAAGAAGGAGGATCCACAGTTCATTGTGTTCAGAAAACCAAAGATTGTTCTGACTAGCACAAGAGTGGATGATTTACCAGAGGAAGTTCAGGAACTGCTGGAAGAGTTCGTTGACATCATAGTGGATGAACTACCTCGTTCATTGCCACCGATCAGGAGTGTGAGTCATCATATTGATCTCATACTAGGAGCTAGTTTGCCAAACAAAGCCGCGTACAGATTGACGCCGCAGGAGAATGAAGAAGTTAAGAGGCAAGTCCAGGATTTGTTGGACAAAGGTTTGGTCAGGGAAAGCTTGAGTCCATTTACTGTTCCAACAGTACTCAGTCCGAAGAAAGTCGGAGGCGGGAGGATGTGTACCGACTCAAGGGAAATTAACAAGATAACCATCAAGTACAGATTCCCATTACCGAGAATGGATGATTTGATGGATTTCTTAAGTGGAGCAAAATTCTTTTCAAAGATTGATTTGAAAAGCGGTTACCATCAGATTCGTATGAGAGAAGGTGACGAATGGAAGACAACATTCAAAACCAATGAAGGGTTGTATGAATGGCTTGTTATGCCGTTTGGCTTAACAAATGCGCCAAGTAACTTCATGAGGTTGATGAATGAAGTCCTGAGGGAGTTCATCGGGAAATTTTTCATCGTGTATTTGGATGACATACTGGTTTTTAGTAAAACAACAGTGGAGCATCTGAAGCATTTGGCTACAGTGATGCAGAGATTGCAGCAGGAGAAGTTGTTGATAAATATGAAGAAGTCCTCATTCATGAAGACATAGCTCATTTACTTGGGTTTTGTTATTTCGGCGAATGAGTTGAGGATGGAATCAAATAAGGTGGAGGTAATAAAAAATTGGCCATCACCAAGGAACATATTTGAGGTGAGAAGTTTTCATGGATTAGCTAGTTTCTACCGAAAGTTCATCAGGAATTTCAGTGGAATTAGCGCAAGGATGATGGACACAGTGAAGAAAAGACATAAATCTTTTCACTGGACTTAAAAGGCCGAAAAGAGTTTCAACCTATTGAAGAGGAAGATTATAGAACAACCAGTTTTGGTGTTGCCGGATTTCCGAAAGACATTTCAGGTGAAATGCGATGGAAGTGGATTTGCAATCAGAGCAGTCTTAAGTCAAGAAGACAGGCCAATAGCGTACTTCAACGAGAAGCTGAATGAGGCGAAATTGAAGTACTCCACATATGATAAGGAGTTTTATGCTTTCATACAGGCATTGAAAAAGTGGAGGCATTACTTGATCCCGAAAGAATTTTTTTTGTACAGTGATAATCATGCATTGCAGTTTGTGACTCAACATGAGAAGTTGAATCAGAAACATGTTAAATGGGTTGAGTATATTCAGAACTTCACATTTGTGATAAAACATATTTCTGGTACTGCTAACAAAGTTGTTGATGCTTTGAGCAGGAAGTGTTTGCTGTTGCAGGAGTTCAAAGTCAAAACGCTGGGTTTTGATGATGTTAGAGACATGTACAAACATGATCCAGATTTCAAGGAAGCATATGAAACAACTGAGAATCCATTTCTCAGATATAGAAGCCAGTGGGACGAGTATATGATTTAGGAAGGATTGTTGTTTAAGGGAAATCAACTGTGTATTCCGAAATGCTCCATGAGGGAGAACTTGCTGAAGGAGAAACACAGCGGAGGATTGGTCGAACATTTCGGTCATGATAAAACGTTCGAAAATCTGAATGAGTCATATTTTTGGTCGGGAATGCGAGTGGATGTCAAGAGATTTGTAGACAGATGCAAAATTTGTCAGCATTCGAAGGGAAGAAAGAAGAATGTAGGGTTTTATCAACCATTACACATACCAGAGAGGCCGTGGCATGCAATTAGCATGGATTTTGTATTTGGGTTGCCAAGAACACAAAGAGGTTATGATTCAATCTTTATGGTGGTGTATAGATTTTCCAAAATGGCACACTTCATTCCATGTCAGAAGACCAACGATGCAACTCACATCGCAAACCTGTTTTTCAAAGAGGTCATTCGACTTCATGGGTTGCCGAGAAGTATAGTTTCGGATCGGGACACCAATTTCATAGGGAATTTTTGGAGGACCTTATGGAAGAAGCTGGGAACTAATTTGGCATTTAGTTCAGCTTATCATCCTCAGACGGATGGATAGACAGAATTGGTAAACAAAAGTCTAGGAGATTTGCTAAGAAGCTTGGTGATAGAGCACCATAGCAGTTACGACAATATATTGCCACAGGCAAAGTTTGCATATAATGACTCAGTGAACAAAAGTACAGGACATAGTCCATTTCAGATTGTTTATGGCATATAGCCGAGAGGAATTTCTGAACTGAGGGATTCAGCGCAGACTGCGACTAAGAGTGATAGTGCAAAAGAGTTCGCTGAAGCGATGAAAGAACTTCACAACCAGGTGAAGGAGCGACTGCTGAAATCAAGCCAAGAATATAAATGCAGAGTCGATCATCATAGAAGACAACTTCAATTTGAAGTTGGTGATCTGGTTCTGGCACACTTGAGAAAGGAAAGGTTCCCAACAGGAACATACAATAAGTTGAAGATGAAGAAAATCAGACCATGCAAGGTCTTGAGAAAATTTGGGGCAAATGATTTTGAAATTGAATTACCCGATGGGATCGGAATTTCTCCGATATTCAGTATCTCTGATTTGTACCCATATAAGGCTGGAAAAACATAGATTGGAGATGAGCAGCGAGTAATCCAGTGGACAAAGCAGATGCCAGTTGCAGAGAAGCCGCAGATGGAGCGCATACTAGATAAACGAGTGGGTAAGAGGACCAGGAGGAAAGAATATTTTGAATATTTGGTCAAATGGAAAGACCATCTAGTTGAAGATGCCAGTTGGGAGACTGAAGCAGAGATATAGAATCATGGACAGACCATGCAGGAGCTCATGGATAGGAGCCCATGAAAAGTTTCAAGCGAGGGAGTATGATGCAGGAGCATCGCCAACACATCAAGCGAGCCAGCGTGGAAACGGAGGACAACTGGACAAGCTAGCACGAATTTTGAAAACACCTTGAAGTTGTTGCACGATATTAAATGAGAAATTAAGATGAGACGCACTTGTATATGTAAATGGACCTTGAGAGGATCGCTCTTGTCCTTAGATGGAGAGTCCAGGATAGGAGAAGAAGCAGAGGCATGGCTGTTGGACATCAAAAAGTACTTCCAAATCTATAACTATTCCAGCAACATGAAGGTTAGGATGGCCATCTAAAATCTGAAAGGGAAGGCCAGTATTTGGTGGCAAGATCTGAAATTGGCCAAGGGCCTAAAGGAGAAACAGTTGGAATGGTCTAACTTTAAGAAGTATTTCAAGAAACAATACCTTTCTAAAAATTATTATGAAAGGAAGACGAAAAATGTTTACGAGTTACGACTCGGACATATGACAATGGAGGACCTTATAAATAAATTTCTGGAACTATTAAGGTTTGTACCGTACATTCGAGAGGACAAGGTAAAAATACAACGATTCTTAAGCTTCTTACCACAGTCCTATAGGGATAGGATTGAGTTTGATAACCCCATCCTTGAGTGAAGTATTCAAGAAAGCATGAATGTGCTATGATCAGTATAAGCACCGGGTGGAGTTTCCCAAATACTGGAAGGATAAGAAGCAAGATCGAATGAACCAGCGGAAGAAGGGATACAATCCAACTCCTCATCGGAATAATGTAAAAAGTTTCCTTAGAAAATATTCTCACTTAAACCACCCGAATACGTTGAGCAGTGGTAAACCGATAAAACTGGGAATGAAGAAGTTTGGGGACAACTCTCGCAAGCCACTAAAGTGTTGGGAATGTGGAGAGCCTCATCTAAGGAGGAACTGTCCACATTTGATTTTAGCAAACAAAACTTCCATTCATAATCTGCAAGAAGCCTTGACAGTGGGAGACGTGGGCAGGAGCCTACATCGGATAAATGCAGCGATTGATGGCCGACAAGTTGATCACCAGTCCTCGGTGGTAGAATTTGAAGGTAAAATCCATGACACTCGAATTTCTGTTTTAATTTACCTCGGAGCAACATTAAGTTATATTACTCCGAAGGTAGTAGAGTCAAATAAACTTAAGAGACCGAAGCACGCAAAATCATGGCTTGTGCAACTAGCGACAGGTACTAAAAGGAAAGTAATTGACTATATTTTGGATTTTGAGTTCATCTTAGATGGTCAAACTATAAGGACTGATCTAAACATCCTACCACTAGGATCTTACAATATGATTATTGGAATGGATTGGTTGGAACGACAGAAAGCAATATTAAATTGTTATACAAAGATACTTAGCTATAAAGATGATTCTGGCACTACTAGGACAACCCAAGGTATACCAAAACCAGTATCAGTCAGAGAAATTTCAGCGATGCAACTAAAGAAATGTATGAGAAAGGGATGTCAAGTTTATGCCATCCAAGTGACGAATCTAGCAGAAAAAGAAGATAAGCCAAAGTTGGAAGACTGTGTTGTTCTATGTGATTTCAGAGACATGTTTGTGGATGAGATACCAGAATTACCCCCCAGAAGGGAAATAGACTTCTCCATAGACCTACTACTCGGTTCAACCCCCATATCAAAAGCGTTGTACTGAATGAGTCTACCAGAACTGACAGAACTAAAAATACAATTACAGGAATTGTTGGACAGAGAGTATATCTGACCGAGTGTCTCACCTTGGGGGGCACCAGTCCTCTTTGTGAAAAAGAAAGACGGTACCCTAAGACTATGTATCGATTATAGACAACTGAACAAAATGACTATTAAGAATAAATACCCCTTACCAAGGATAAATGATTTGTTCGATCAAGTAGGAGGGGCCAAGATCTTTTCAAAATTGGATTTACGATCCGGTTATCATCAAGTTTGGATAAAAGATGAGGACATAAATAAAATATCTTTTCGGACAAGATATGGACACTACGAGTTTGTAGTAATACCTGTCGGACTCACTAACGCCCCAACCATGTTTATGTGCCTATTGAACATTATTTTCAGTGAGTACTTGGACAAGTTCATGGTAGTATTTATCGACGATATCCTGGTCTATTCAAAGACAGAGGAGGAACATGAGGAACACTTAAGAATAGTTCTGCAAACGTTAAGGAAGCACAAATTGTATGCCAAATTAGACAAGTGTGACTTCTATAAAAAATAAATACAATATCTTAGACATGTAATTTTAGCAGAGGGCATTGCCATAGACTCGGAAAAGACAAAAGCCATTATGGAATGACCGGTACCTAAAGATGTAGTGGATATATGGTCGTTCATGGGAATCACCAGATATTACAGCAGGTTTATAGAAGGGTTTTCCAAGATAGACTACCCTATCACATCATTACAAAAGAAAGGAATCAGGTTTAACTGGTCAGAGAAGTGTCAAGACAGCTTCAACAAACTAAAGGAATTATTGACAACGACACCCATATTGAAAGTAACAGACCTAGATAAAGACTTCACCATATGTGTTGATGCAGGTAAATAAGGGCTAGGTGGTGTCCTAACTCAGTAAGGACACGTTATTTGTTATGAGTCCCGAAAATTAAAAGAACACGAGCGAAATTATGTCACTCATGAATTTGAATTGGTAGCAGTAATACACGCCTTAAAGATGTGGCGACACTACATAATGGGTAGAAAATTCCTATTATTAATGGACAATAGCGGGGTGAAATATTTGTTTAACCAACCAGATCTTAACGCAAGACAAGCAAGGTGGTTAGCCTTCTTGAGCGAATTCGACTTCGAGGTCAGACATATCAAGGGCAAGGAAAATAAAGTAGAAGACACTTTAAGAAGAAGAGTCCATGGGTTATTTGAGATGAATATCAGCAGGACAGAAAGTGATCTGGAACAAACAATAAGGATGACAGGTATTAATGATGAAAACTATACTAAAATAATGGTAGAATTACCGAACAGTACCATGAACTCAGATAAACCAGATCTAAGTATTGACAAGAAGTTACTGCTATGATTTAAAAAACAGACTTTACATACCATATTCAACAGAGTTAAAATTAACAGTCTTGGATGAAGTGCATAAGAAACTGTATTCTGGCCACCCAGGTTACCAGAAAACGATAACAACACTTAGGAAACTATTTTATTGGCCTAATATGAAGGGAGAAACAACAGAATACTTGGCCAGGTGCCAAGATTTTCAGTAGGTTAAGGCCGAGCACCAGCATCCAACTGACCTATTACAATCATTACCAGTACTAGAATGGAAATGGGAGGCTATATCACTTGACTTTATAATAGGTTTTCCTAAAAATCAGAAACAAAATAATTCTATCATGGTTTTAATTGATAAACTCAGTAAGTCTGCACACTTTATTCTTGTAATGTCTACTTTTAAAGCTATAAACATTGTTGAAATATTCATGAAAGAAATTTTTAGACTGCATGGTATTCCTAAAATGGTGATTTCACATAGAGATGTAAAAATCACATTTGCCTTTTGGAAGAAATTGTTTGCAGGGATAAATACCAATTTGAATTTCAGTATGAGTTATCATCCCCAAACGGATGGTCAAACTGAAAGGACAAACCAAATCATAGAGGATATGCTCCGCATGTACGTAAGAACAAAACCGAACAAGTGGGATGACTATATACACTTGGTAGAATTTGCATATAACAATGGTTATCGAACTTCAGCAAAGTTGATCCCTTTCTAAGTACTGTACGGAAGAAAGTGTACGATTCCAATTAGCTGGTATAACCTAGCTGACAGACTCATGGTTGGACCATAGATGCTCTAAGAAATGGAGAACATGGTAAGAAAGGTACAACAAAACTTGAAGGAAGCACATGACAGGCAGAAGAGCTATGCAGATCAGAAAAGAAGACACTTAGAGTTTCAAGTGGGAGACCATGTGTACTTGAATGTCAAAGCCCAAAAAATCTCATTGAAGTTAGGAAACTGTGCCCTTCGAGATACTAGCTCGAATTGGACCTGTAGCATATCAACTTGCACTGCCAGCCAATCTAAGAATTCATAATGTATTTCATGTTTCTTTGTTGAAAAAGTATGTTCACGACTCTACTCATATGGTTGATTGGAACTTGGTACAGGTGGAACCCAAAGGCGATTTCCAGGTGGAACCCCTACACATTCTGGACCGGAGAGAAATAACACTTCGAAACAGAGCCATCGCTCAGGTAAAGGTGCAATGGAAGCACTTTAGTCGTGAGGAGGCCACTTGGGAATTGGAGGGAGATTTGCGGAAACATCATCCAATCTTATTCCAGGAAAGGAATGAACACCGAGGAAAGTGTTTTATTGAAGGGGGAAAGGATGTGACATCCCCCAAAATAAAATATTTTGAAAATTTAATATGCTGGAAATTTATTCCGTTTTTAGTAAATTTGAATTTGGAAAATTTTTGCCATTTATGGCAATTCCGAATTTCGAATTTGTTAATTCTAATAAATTATTATGACTGTTGGGAAGAGATCTGATTTGACCCAACTAACTATTAGACAATGACACTTGTTTAAAAACATAATATTTTATATTGATTGCAGGAGGAAAAATGGAACAACCATGTTAAAAGTAGCTGACCATGACTCCATCAGTGGGGAACATGTTGGAACTACCCCTAGGCTGATTTTTACAAGTAGAAAATTAGTGATTCGACCATTGGCATCCGCTGAAAATCAGGGATTTAGGAAGCTGCGAAAATTCCCAAGCGAGGGAAAAAAATACCTAGGCAATTAATAAATAAGCATATGTGAGGAGGTAGGACGCTACCAAGTATGCTGGGAAAGAGACTGTTGATTTTTTGTCCTTGTTGTTATGAACACTGAATGAGTGTGAGGCAAGGGGGAGCTATTGAATTGAAGGACATTGCTGCAGAGGGTTTTCCAAGTTCGCCCTCATGGACTCATGGTCAAGCTAGGGAGTGAACCATGCAAGTGATCTTGGCTACTCGGTTCTATGGTTGGGAGGAACGTGGTTGTTCCCTTTGTTTTTTCCACGAGTTTAGTTCATATATTCTACTCTAATCCTTATCTGTCTGAATGATTTTATATCTGATGTACTGTGCATGTTAAATATGAACTGAAATGGTTTCTAGTATTTGTTTTAATGATCGTATAATTGCTGTAAGTCTTTTACTGTATCTAAATTTCAGTATTTCTACCTCTGTGGGATGAATTGGTTATTGATATAGTGGAATCCTTAAAGTTGGTATGCATTCAATAACCTAGACAAAGGTTGTTCGATCACATGAAATATACAGTCCACTTTACTATCGATTAGTTTACATATCATTCATGAATCATCCCCTAGTAACCTCTAATATGGATTTAGAACCTGTATGTAAATATAAAATATATGATATCCTCATAGAATTCAACAAATAGACTATAGGATTTAATTATGGAAATCTTTCCTGAAATTAAACTTTAAGTAGAATCGAATATGTATCAATGAACGAACAGATCTATTACAAGCATATATATTTCATTATGTAATTTTTAATTCCTAAAACAAAATCACATATATAGTCGAACTTGGATAGAACTAGAGTAATGAAGCATATGGGACTGAACATAATCAAAGGAGCAAGACTACCCTAAACTTAACGATATATTCATGCTAGGATCATACTACAGAAAAACGAATAAATGATTTCGCTAATACATTATCAACGTATGACACATCTTACATATGTCGTACATAGAGAGAAACAAAGAATATTATGGCTGTAGAATTACCATTTAGGATATCTATTAAATTTGCTTCACATTTTACATAAATCTATTTTAATAAATTACAGAGTAATGCAATCTATTCTGAAGATACAACCGATCGAAAAACAAGAATCTACAATATGCAAAGACTTGGAGATGCGAGACCCCACCTCTGAACGATCCTCGTTGGGGTAAATTCCAAATAAGAATTGCGTTAACAAGAGACTAATCATACAAACATTAATATAGTCAAGAAATGATGGCTATTATAATTGTTTTAAAGATTTTTGAATACCTTAAATTACAGAAGTAATGTACAGAATGCTGAGGATAAGCTATTTCCAAATAAAAATAATATTCCTCCATTACTAAGCTTAACATATTTAAGAGTTTTCCCAACAGCAAACTTAGACCTGTTTTCCCCAAATTTTAGCATTAGAATATCAGTCATTTTCCTACATCATGATCGACTGTATATATCTCCTTAAATGGAACTTTAACCAAAAAAAAAAATAGGATTTAACCCTCAGATATCCGGCACAGGAAATCGGTGCATGCGTAATGTTACTTTTAACAATAGAAAGCTACGAACAAAATCATGACCTCCATGCTTTGATTTAAGAAGCAAATTGAGAGCCACATTTTTGGAACCCGAGTACCTTTGTCATGATGAGCAGAGGCCGGTACCTGCGCCGTGAAGTGGGAATACCTCAATTCGACCATCACAGAAAACATTAGTAAAGTACAGAGTAGAACTTTAAATTATAGAACCGAAAGGGTAGATTGATAACCAGATCTATGCAGGACTACTTAACTTAGAGGCCGAAACACCGCTCCCTTCAGTTGTCATGCCTTGTTTTGTAATCGACCCTGGCCGAGGGGAGAATGGTTCCTGGAACTTCTGGTGGGTAGCCTCACAACAAGCAGAGTCACACCATTAATACAGAGAAACCCTTTTTGTAGAATTAAACAATTACTTTGAAAAGATAAAATAGCATTTTGAATTCAAGAGTTAAATCTTTAATTAAAAACCCTTTACTAACAAAAATGAAGACCGTAAGGAACAACATCATACACATAGTCAATATAAGTTCTCATGGAAAGTACCCTAACTCAGTAAGAGATAAACTACCGGTAGACTACCACCTTACTAGAAATAACATGAATCAGTGAGAGAGGAGAAACAAAAACGTTAAGAATCCATATTGACCTTTTATTTTCCTGGAGCCTTTACACGACAAGGGGATAAACTCTTCTGAACTACTCTGAGTTACTCCCAAATACAATTGCTAGTCATAGGGTAAACAAAAAGGAATGAACCAGAAATAAAACCACAGGACACAAACAATGGATGTGAAGTATGACCTTAGGTTCACAGAGGTAAAGAATAGTGACTCTCGGATACAGCAAGAAACCTCTTCTACAGTCGTTACCAAAATAAAAAGGAGAAACGTGTAGACTCTGAACATAACTATCAGAAGTAAAGACGGTCTTTAAATTCACGATAAAGGTTACATGAAGCAAATTCTTTCTTTGTATCAACCAAACAGTGAACTCTGTTTCCAGCTTGAGATATGACAGTTCTCTTAAAAAGAACTTACCAGGTAGTCAGATGTTGCCGTTGACTTCACCAAAGTTTTCTCGCAGAGGCAACAACCTTTCCCTATGGAGGAATGCATAATACAGAACCCTCTCCTTCAGAGTCACAAGGGAATAAGAGAGACCACCAAAACCTAAGAGAGACGAGTACCACTCTTTACAGCATGGGAGGTTCATTCCATGCGCTAGGGAAAAATTGGCGCACCAGGATTGGGAACAATAGGTGGGAGTGTCATCGGACTGATGTTTAAGAGACCCTAATTAATTTCAGGACATAACCTTAACTCCTCCTGATAGGTACATCTATCTCCCTTAATGCTGAGGATGCGAAGTTAATAACAGTAAATCCATGACCGTCCAGTGGAACTGATCGATCACAAAACTTTGGTCATTGAATTTATCTTTTCGTTACTCCAACAGGAAGAGGAAGGTTAGTTAGTTTAGTTATGCAGAGAATGGTGCATAATTGGTTGGGGTTCAATTCGTTATGGTGGAGACAAATTGTAACATAACTAAAATGAAGCCATCAAAGAAAACACATTGAAACCACTCCTAAACCATCATTAATATCCTTAAACCCATTCCTGTCACGTACTACATTCAATATTTGAAGTCCGATGTTGAAACAACGAGGTAAGAGTACAAGCATTTAACTCTCAGGGATATAAACTTATGTGCAAAGTACAAATAGCCCGATTCTATTAACAAGGGAACTGAAATTCGAATCCTAGTGTACAGGTAGATATGTGTATTGTATTAAAAACCATATAGTAACATATGAGTTAGAAAAATACTTGTATTTGATGGGAACGTCTCCTAAGTGTTAGGATAGTATGGTATAAGGTTATGCAAAGCAAAAACACAATGTAAATACCCATCATACGAGTTGATTTAACGAGGATAAATGGTAAATAATGTACCAATTTTTTTTTTTTTTTTTATGATAAATTTGAGGTTCATTACATAGAGGAATTTTAGTCCTATAAACAATTTAACCCTCACCCCTATGTATGGTCCCTTACTTGAATACGGACATTTTACTTTTATAAAAGGATAAACTCAAGGGTTAAGGGTCATAACTTGTAAGCATTTAAAGGTACTTAACTTTCGACTCACTCTAATCCTAATTGAACCTCCCAGTAGTCCAATTGAAGGGCTAACGAACTAAATCATCTTAACTGAACAATGAGCGAGTTGTGATAGTGCATTAAATCGACAAGAAGTCTGAGGGTTTTTCTGTCAGTCAGACTTAATAACCCTCTGTCCAGTCTATTAATGGAGGCCCTGGGAGTTGGCATTCCGAGGCCACCACTCACCTTGTATTCAATACACTTATGCCACCTCTGTTATGTCACATGGTCTGATAGCGCCTTCATACTCCTACTATCAGTATGTGTAGTAATGGTTAATACTCCATTGGGGTTCTCCCTCCTAGAGTTTAGGGTTTTGTTTCTTCCTTACGCATTCCTCCTCTGCGATGATAGTCGGCACTATGGAGTTTTTCCCCTAGTGAGATATGCAGGAGATACCCATCTTCATGGTAAGTTACGATACTCTCATCATTGTTTGTGATGAGTATGAAAAGTCGAGAGGGATTTTGATCATTCCAGTATTTGTTATTTCTTACGGATTCTTTGTAAAAAATGTCTTTCCTTCAAAGATTTGGCTCTATGGAAAGTCTCCTTTAGTCATGGGGAAATTTGCAATTTTAGTATACTGGACTGCTCCTTAAGATTTAGGTTTTTAAACACGTAGTTATGAGAAAGAGAGGATTATTATTATTGTCTGGGGTTTGGACTTTCCCTTGGAATTTCCTATGCTACCCCAAGTGTAAACGTCCGGGTATACGTACCGATTCTATAATTTAAAGTAGGATACCCCGACTGTAAATTCTTTAGAATGCTTCTTGTGTATTACCTGTTCGGAGCTTCTTACTTTTTAAGTTGTCTATGTTTTATTTCCATTCGGATATATCTTAGAATTTCGTATCTCATGTAGTGTCGCATGTTAAGTTCCTGTCTGGAGTACTAATCAAAACTTTATAGCCCTTAAAACGCTTTCGTAAGTCCCTAACAGGTTCTAGAGCTTCATTGTGTATTCGTTTTTCTTTTGGGTCAAAGTTATAGAAATTTATAGTACTCATGGAGACATCTGTGCTTGTTTCGTATGAAGGTCTATGAGGTTGAAGCATTCTTATAGATATTTCTTGGTTGAAGAATTAATTTTCTTTAATATTGAAACTATCATTCTTATTCTTTAAAGGATTGGGAACCGAGATCTAATGATGGGGCTCTGTGTTTACAAGGGTACCCATCAGAAATCCCTGGACCATCCTCCCCTCGACCTCAGATGTTTATAAGACCAAATACAACAGAGGAAAAGAATCCAGTTCTACCACTGTGAGTTGAGTACCACATTTCATTAAACTCTTCCTATCATTCTTTATTCTATTAAATGTTCTGTCCATTCTACTTTTATTATACAATACTAATGTAACTTGAAAAAAATTCCTTGCAGGGACTTCGACCGTGCATAGATTCGGGCATAGACTCCTGGTCAAAAGCTCAAAAGGTATTCGGGTTTTAATTTGTTACTCTTAAAGAGTACCCTAGGTGTTTTTCTTCCTTTTTTCTGATATAATTTTAAGCCAGAAGGGTGAGCGTCATGAAGAGCAGAGTCTATTCAAGGGATAGCTTGGCCCTGTATCTCTATATTTTAAGTTCAACGGTCATAAGGTATTTTTACCTTATTAATGTATATCTGGATGAATTTGCATGTGGTTAACTTTTATATGTTGAGTATTCGATTTTAGGGCAATACGGACAGTGACCTCTGTCGAGCAATTTGGTCTCTTAATGAACAATTCTAGAAAAAGATATCAACATAATTCTAAGGATAGTTATTCCATATTGATTTTTCTTCTTGGATCTTATGGAAACAAATTTCATCGATTTTCTAGTTTTAATCCTGTACCCTTTACTCTTTCACATTGTGTTCCGATTTGTATTTTATTGTCTATTATATTTACAGTCCGAATTACAATCATGCAATGTAAGGAAATGAACTTATGTTTTCTTTTAGGGGATTTATATATGGACCAAAAACAAACTCCTTGAAAAGGAGAAAAACCTGAATATCAGACCTTTGTATAGATCTGAACATATATATCGATATTCTATGTATGGATATGTTACTCTATATGATTGTTCAATACTGTATGCTTATATTGATATTCTAAACTTGCCTCAGCCTACTTCGATAAATGGTGAGGACTATGACTCTGTATAATTATTCATATTAGGTTATGATGTATAGATAACCTCTGTTTTGTACTTATATATACAAACAAAATTTTATACAGTCCGAACTAGATCTAGAAGGAATTCCGTTTTAAATGCAATAAGTCTATACATACTATTTTCTTCACTGTTTATGTATCCAAGTATTAAAACTGTAGCAGCAATATTTGCGGTATAACTGCGTACCTCCATAATTGACTTTATGTAGTAAGTACGATGAGATTATCCAAAAATTCTTCAATGGTACAGTCAGGATGATATATAATCTATGGTAGTGCTTTGTCAGAGGAAAGTGTATAGGTATATTCAATTATTTCCATATAGTTCCTGCTATTCTGTAACTCCCTTATTATCATAGTTGATTTCTGGTTGGAATAATTTGTTTGTCTGTATACTATGTCAACATATTTTTGTATAATTGATTTTTTGGTTACCGTCATTTAATTTTCGGTTAATCAATAAAGCCTACGCAAAGTACCAACTGCAATTGGATCTCTCTCTCTCTCTCTCTCTCTCTCTCTCTCTCTATATATATATATATATATA
>ML817616.1:6857-21087 GCA_009831015.1 Picea engelmannii
TATGCAACCTCTTTTGAATGTGAAAAGAGGCTCTTTAGGGCACAATTAGGTCTTTGACCAGCCTCCCCACGCAGATTGAGCTCGGATTTGATGTCAAATCGACTTGGGAGCCGATCCATTAGTGGTTGGGAGGCCGACCAACTTCATAAATGCGTCGTTTGGCAGGCGCGCGGGTTTTGCACCCCACAGCCGCGCATATGCGCTCTAGGTACGAAGATGTTGCGCGCGTGCGCACGCGCGCCCAGTGGGTGCAAAGCGCCTTTTAATTTTTTGGCCATTTTGCATAGTTTTGACCATTTTGCTGTGCTGTGGAATTAATCCTTGTGCCATGAATGACTGTTTTTCTGTGTTGATGATGCGGAGTTCTTGTCGCCTTGTGCGGACGAAATTTCAGTGATAACACATTGGTTCAGGGTCCATTGTCCATGCCACCCAAACCGCATCGAATATGCATATGTGTAGCATGTTATTTAATGAGAATGAAACTCATCCCAGTTGCAATGAGGCCATACGGGGCTTAAACCAAAAACGTAGACTAACTAATCACAACTTGAAAAAGGTCATACATGAAATTCATCCTAGTTGTGATGAGGCCATACAGGGATTAAACAAAAAACGTAAACTAACTTATCACAACTTGAAAAAGGTCATACGTGAGAGAAAACAATACATTGGTAGTATAGGAAATATTGTCGGTTCAGGGTCCAGTGTCAATGCCAACCAAACTACATCGAATCTGCATAAGCGTCACATGTTATTTAATCAGAGTGAAACTCAGCCCAGTTGCAATAAACGTAGACTAAGTTATCACAACTTGAAAAATGTCACACGTGAGAGAAAAAAATACATTACTACGCTTCCTTCTAGAGAGAAACTGACATATCACAACCTAAAAACAATTGTTTGTGCACAACACAACAGAAACATGTATGATCACATAGCCCACAATGGTCATGGCACTGTCTGAGAGGAAAAAATCACATTTCATAGGCTAGAACCAACACCATGCACTGCTACCAACGGAAACCAACAAACACTTTCTATGCATACTTCCCTACGGAAGAAAGATGCAAGACAGACATATATGAAACAAATCAAAGACACTCCTTCCATTGCATGTGCAATTTGCGATCAATTGAATTTCGCAAAAAACACTAAGTCTTTCACGCTTTATTTGGAAGTAGAATACCTCCGCTTGACACTAAATGATAAAACATTTTCTAGTGGAAACATTTCTCTTCCATGCAAATGGTCGCTTGAAAATGGAAAACTGCCACAGTTTGCAACCCATGACCAAATAATATGTAATACTCCACTTCCAGATGTAAGTGCACTTACAGAACTTGAAGAGAGACTTGTTTCTCTGCAAATTGCATTTTCACAAATCATACCCTAGGGCTATAAACGACCCCAAATGGGCTTAACAAGATCAATTATTAATGTTCATGTCCAACTAGATGTTGTGCAAAAATCCTTGCCACAATTCATTAGCGATACAATGACAATTGTTGTGGCTCTCAAAATACACTTGCAATACAAAAATGAATATCAGATAGGTAAAGTGCGTGTGCATGTTCTCATGAAAGCATTAAAATAATTATGTTCTAGGGCCCTGTACAAAGCATAGAACATTTGTATAAATGAGAACTGGAACAATGTTTTTGGAGAAGAGGATGACAACTCTGCACAGACTCTTGAAATTGCTAGTGAATTTGATACAAGTGATTAATCAGAGAATGAAACACATGATGAGACATCGGTACATGGATTTACTGATTCACAACGCATTGGTGACTTGCAAGACAATATTGTCGAAATTGCACCTGTTGAGGGGAAACATCCACTTGGAATATTCAAGGACACATTTGCTGAGGAAATGAACTTCCCAACATTGTTTTATGGAGATCCACGTCCCAGTGACATTATGGAACGATTCAGTTAACATAAAATAGTTCGATGGGAGTTGCTACATTCAAGCGATGACTTCTCCTGTCATATAACAAATTTGTTTTTCAAAACAATGTGCATAATAATAGAGTAAGTGTTGTCTTTCATGTGGGTGCAAATAAGAAAAGTCCAGTTACAAAGAAGAAATTTGTTGGCCAAGGATGTCAAGTACAAAGTAAACCTAGAAAAGATCCTGAAATCTGATATTGGATACATAGATTTCAAAAACATCCACATCTCTCCTGACTATTTGCAACAAAACAAGATTTTTTTTTTGCAATGATCCGACAATTGGGACCGCCAACATTTTTCATCACATTTACAAGTGCAGAGCATTGTTGGGATCCATTGGTGTTTGCATTATCTGACTTGCATAGGAACATGAAACGTAAAAAACAAACCGATACATTGGAAAATAATGACATTGACTACCTCATAAGAAAAGACCAAGTGACATGTAATCACTACTATATACATAGAATAAATGCTTTGAGACAATTGATATGCCACGATGAAACATTTTTCGGAAAAATATTAGATTACTTTTTTGTGACTGAATTCTAGAATAGGGGGAATGAGCATGACCACGCACTATTGCGGATAGAGGGTGCACCGGTCTATGGAGATGACAAGAATTCATAGATTGAACAGTTTGTGGACAAATACATAACATGCAACACAGATCATTTGGATCCAGAACTTGCCAAAGTCCATAGACATTATCATACAAAAAGTTGTAAAAAACAAAAAAACTCACATTGCAGATACAACTTCCTCGTGTCACCAATGAGAACAACAAGAATCATAGAGCCACTTAGTTTAGAGGACAATGTTGTCGTTGAGAAATCTAAATCTTTGTTCGCATTTCTAGAACAACGAGAGTTTGATGAGTTGATGACCTTCAATGACTTCTTGACAGAGCTAAATCTAACAGAAGAAGAGTATATCCAAGCCATACAATGTATTCTTAAACAACCAACAATTTTCCTTAAGCAAAACTTTCCCATATCTGGAACAACGGTTTCTGCAAGGAAATGCCAATTATGTGGAATGCAAATACAGATGCACAGTATGTCCTCAATGCATATGTTGCAGCATCGTACTGTACCTCGTATATGACAAAGGCTGACAAATCTATGACAAGTGCATTCATAAGAATACACAAAGAACATGAAAGAAGTCATATTGATGCTATACAAATGATACGTACGCTTGGTAATACATTACTTAATCTTCAACAAATGTTTGTTCAACAAGCAGTCCACATTACACTTTCCCTGCCCCTCAATTGTAGTTCAAGAAAATGTGTCTTCATAAACACATCTCCACTTGAGAAACACACATTTGTGCTTAAACCATCGTCTTTGCTAGAACAAGAACCTGACAATTCATAGGACATGCTATGTCTCTCTATTATTGATTATTACCTCCAACGTCCATCTCCTATTAAGCATATATTCTTAGCAGAATTCGTATCGCATTACAAAAAAAATGGTGCACCCATATCAAAAAGAAAAAAAACCTTTATGATACGGTTTGTCAAATACAACAAACATAATGACTATGAAAACTATTGTAGAGAAAAACTACTTTTATATGTTCCATTCGATGAAAATGAAAACACATTAAAACATAACTTCCCTACATGGGAAGCTGCGTATGTTGCCTCTGAGACTATATTGCAAATCAATGAATCTAGATTTACTTACAATGTTAATCCAACATGGGTTGATCTAGAAAGTGTAGTTAATGAACTAGAAAACCCTGACAATCTTGATGAGACATTCAAAAACCGAAAAACAGCCAGAACTCCCTGTGAGCCCTATGACTTGCAAGCAGATTTTCCTCGTCCTCGGGCAAGAAGCATTGAAAAAGGTATCAATCTTGGTTTTCAAGTCATAAAACATCCTTTCCTTATTGAAAATAAGGAATACCATAGAATCAGACGTCTGTTGAATCAAGAACAACAAACAATTCTAAAGGACATTGTGCTTAAAAAACTCTTGAGCATGCACACTCTTGTGCACTTGTTTCTTACAGGCAGAGAAGGAACAAGCAAGACATTCAAAATGAAAGCACTATTCCAAATTATTATACGAATCTATGATTCAAACAATTCCTCTAATCCTATGAAACCAAAGGGCCTACTAGTTGCATACACAAGAAAAGTTGTATATAATGCAGGTGGAACAACAGTCCTCTCTACATTTTTTATGCCTTTTAACAAGTCACAGTTTCTTCCACTCAATAAGGAAATGTTAGATATCTTGCCTAAGATTTATGACGAACTGCAACTTGTCTTTATAGATGAGGCATATTTCATTGGGAGTTCTTTCTTGTATTCCATTGACAACCGACTAAGAAGCATAAAACATGTGCACACAAAATACTTTGGAAACATTAACATGATATTCTGTGGGGATCTTTACTAGGCACAGCCCATCCAAGATTCTTTGATATTTGAACAACCTAAGGTTAACATGCAAACAATAACGCATGACTTCTGGAGAGACAATATTAAATGCTTTGAATTGAATACTACAACACGTTAGAGAGATGAAACATTTATTGCAATTCTGAATAGAATGCGGACAAACAACCAAACACATGATGACTTAACATATATCAATTTGAGGTGCTTGCGACCTGCACCAACAGACCCAACCTTCCCTAACATGTTCTACAAAAATAGATATGTTGCAATGCATAATAGGTACATGATATGGCTCATGCCTGACAATGATATCATCATCAATTCAATTTACCTGGAAGAAGACAACCATGGAAATATGTCACATCATGAACATACAACCACTTTACCTTTGCAACTTGTCCTGAAATTAGACATGTTGGTTGAAATATATGCCTGCAACTATGATTCACATGATGGCTTGGTCAATGGTGCAGATAGAATACTCAAAGGCTATACCAAAACATAAAAACTTGATGTCCTCTGGATTAAGTTCCATGAACTGCATATAGGCAAGTGACAAGAAAAAACGTTGGCTTATTTATATAATTCAAACACTGTAAGCAATTGGACACCTCTCTTGTGAATACCAAAGCCAATATCAACATCAGCAAATAAAGGTCAACTAAAGATTCGAAAACAGTTTCCAATTAAACTTGCATGTGCACGTACAGTCCACAGATAGCAAGGACTAACACTTGATAGTGTTGCATTTCAGCCTGCTGAAATTTGAATACATGGAATTGTGTACACAACACGGTCTCGTGTCAAAAGTATAGACTCCTTGTATTTACGAAGTCCTCTTACAAAAGATAACTTCAAAGTCAAACATAAAGTTGATATTGAAATGCAACGCCTCAAGACTACCGCAAAGTGGCATCTGCAGTATGCTTACCAATCCATACAAACAAACTCATCTCTATCAATTCTCTCGCTTAACACACACAGCTTACATGCACACATGGATGATATACTCAATGACTATGAAACAATGCAATCTGATATTCTGTGCTTACAGGAAACATACATGACATTATGCATGCAAAACAAACAATTTCCAAATCACAATTGCATATCAAGTTACATTACGTATGGGGTGATGATATTGGTGAAAAAACATGTAACAATTTTGGAGCATATACATTTCGAAGAAAATAATGTTGAGATGGTGCTTGCAAAACTATTTTTCCATGGATCAGAAATTGCAATACTGAATCTGTATGCTTCTCCCCATGCAACATTCTCCAACATACTAAATTTTCTTTCCAATGCATTAGACCATTTGCATCTGAACAAAACCATTGTCATTGTAGGAGACTTCAATATTGACATGCTACAAAATAATGCCAGAACAAAAGAATTGGAAAACTACATGTGCAAATACAGTCTCCGCTTTATTTTGAACAACACAAGCCATGTACAAAATGCACTTATTGACCATGTATGGTCAAATGTGCTCATTTCTCAATACACCATCTTTATCTTAGACACATACTGGTCTGATCACGATACATTTGGTATTGCACTTGAATTATGAGATATACATCAAATATATTGCAAAATCATATTTCTATGTTTCAAAGCATATCTGTCTAGCTTATTGCGGAAAACCAAATTATCCAACTTCTTAGTTTTCCTTGGTTTGTACACATACTGGTCTGATCACCATACAATTGGTATTGCACTTGAATTATGAAATATACATCAAACATATTGCAAAATAACATTTCTATGCTTCAAAGCATGTATGTCTATCTTTCTATGCTTCAAAGCATATCTATCTATCTTGTTGCAAAAAATCAAGATATCCAACTTCTTAGTTTTCCCTTCTTTGTAATTGATTTTGGGCACAGATTTATTTTACAAAACAATTTTATATATACACAAACATGGATGAAAAGAAAAAAAAAATGGTACATTCTTCTAACACTATCTGTTACTCTATTTCTTTTATTCTATTTTATTTAGTCTATGTACATATTACTTGCTTTTTTCTTTACATATTAACTTATGTTCATGTCCATTTTGTTTTGTACTTTTTTTCATAGAAACAAACAGGAAAACTAGACACAACAAAGAACTATTAACCAGAAATATAGAAGAATCCATGAAAAGGTGCATATTTCTACCCGTGTTCCATATCCAATAGTTTTTCATTTACTTTGTCTATATTTATTGCACTTGTTTGCAGCTCTGTTTTTTTTCTACTTGGATACTCCATATCTTCTTGTACATTGACTTGTCTTCATGTCAATTTTGTTTTCTGTGCTATTATCTTGAACTAAATAAATTTGTACTCCATCTTTTTTTTCATGTGTTCCTACGTAGCAGTTTGCTTTCATGTCCATTGTATTCTCTGTATTTCTACATTGAAATAAGAACACGGTAATTGGGCATAAGGATGGAGCCTTATGTGCCATATCTGAAAAAGTTGGAGTCCAATGTACTGTAGCAAATACAATGCATATGTCTGAGACTAAGAGGTATGGTTACAAAAAACTATGATCTGCATACGTTGTCCAAGTTGTCCAATTTAGTTTTAAAAAATTAGTTATTTCATTTGTTTGGCAAGTGGAGACAAAAATTTAATTTCAAAAATTATTCACTAATGTAATTTATTTTATTTGTACACAAGCATGGAATGAGGAAGCGGTCAGTGGGACTCATGATAAATTATAGCATTATATAAATTACTGTAAATCTTGGTAAAATGTTATAATATTCTATAAATTACTAAATCTCTTGTTGCGGTCGGTCAGACTCATAATACATAAGCACGGCTATAAATGTGAACCTGTGAGTTCGCCAACCCGCGCACTGTGTCACATCTATTTTATACTATATTTCTATTTTATTTACTCTATATACATATTCCTTTCTTTTTTCTTTACATGTCAACTTATGTTCATGTCCATTTTGTTTTGTACATTTTTTCATAGAAACAAACAGGAAAACTAGACACAACAAAGAACTCTCAACCAGAAATGTAGAAGAATCCATGCAAAGGTGCATATTTCTACCCATGTTCCATATCCAATAGTTTTTCATTTACTATGTCTATATTTGTTGCACTGGTTTGCAGCTCTGTTTTTTTTCTCCTTGGATACTCCATATCTTCCTATACATTAACTTGTCTTCATGTCAATTCTATTTTCTGTGCTGCTATCTTGAAATAAATAAATTTGTACTCCATCTTTTTATTCATGTGTTCCTATATAGCAGCTTGCTTTCATGTCCATTGTATTCTTGTATTTCTACATTGAAACAAGAACACAGTAATTGGGCACAAGGATGGAGCCTTATGTGCCACATCTAAAAAATTTGGAGTGTAATGTGCCACAACAAATGCAATGTGTATGCCTGAGAACAAGAGGTATTATTACAAAAAACTTCGATATGCATACGTTGTCCAATTTGTCCAGCTATATGATTTTCCCATAGTTGATGTGTTTCTATCGCTTGATAATTATCATACTAACTGTTGTTCTGTGAGGCATACAGTTCTTTCCTCCCTTTTTTTCCCTCTTCTCTACTTATCCATTCTCCCTTTTCTTCTTCCCCTCTATTATCCATTTATGATTCTATACTTAGTCCCATGTCTATGCTCATGGGTTCCCAGGATGGCAGAGTGACAAAATCCATGTCCATCTATATCTTGAAATCACGAGTCCGATCGACCATCGCTCGTTTTCATAGTTGGCGAATTTTATGGCCGTGGGTTCCTGCGTAAGCCCCATCAAACTCTCATGCCCCGTGTTGAACCTATTGTTGCAGCTCGACAACATTTCTGTGGAGATATCTTGAATATTTTTGGGCGCGAGGACCAGAGTTTTCAGTGGTCCATAGCTTATGACTACTACTCGTCCACTTCTTCCCAGAAGAAATTTATCTCAACATCTGAAATTACAGCGGTAGATTGTGTTCCCGATTTTTTTTACTTTAAGGACTTGGTCATGTGCTGCGCCGAGAACTATATTCCGAACCAGCAGATTATCCTAATGGGAAACCATTCCCAAGTCTCCCTATCGCCTCAAATATTTCGAAAGATGTTAACACTTCCCAACCCAACACCTATTTTCAAGGGCGATAATTGCAGACAGTTCTTAAAGAAGCATGGTAATGAATTAGACCTCTTGCCGAAGTTCTTACAGGACCTAGCGCGCTCCCCAGGACATAGCTATATTATAGGTTAGTGCATTTAAATACCTTTTTCAAAAAAATGCATGGCTTTTCATGAGGATAACGAGATAAGAAAGTGCAGCTGACATCTCTCGAATGATTATGTATATTTTATATTTTACGGTCAAGGAGCAAGCCATCTTCCATTGTGGCAAGTTGATTTCCATTGAAATCTCTTCCCAGTTATTGCAATATAGAAAGCAGAAGAAATTCTTTATGTCATCTTATTTAATTTTCGTTGTGGCGAATTTCTATCCATTTCCTGGACTATCTATGTGTAAGAAGTTGAACTCTGAATTTGACCCAGTAACATTCTCGTGCTAGATATTATGGAGACATGACGCTTGCCTTATTTTTATAAAGTTTTTAGTCATTTTGTTTCAGTTTTTAAAGCATTGATATTTGGAAAGTATTTTCCTCGGTTGTTTGGCCAGCTGACAATCTTCTTGGATAGGAAGGGCACACTAGAAGAAATTCATAACTAAAATGTTATAAGGATTTTTGGGTCTAAACCAAATCCTTCCTTCCTTCCATGTCACATATCTGGTACAATTTTGTTTGCTGGAATAGCAAGGGAGTACATCTACTGGTTGCATTTTTTCCATGAAAAAAATAATTTAATTCATCTCTCTGCCTTGGAAAGTCAGGGATTTCAAGGTCAAGAACCACTTCAACAGTTCTTTCACTGACACTATCCTGAATGAAATTGGTGCTAGTACCAATGATTCGTACAAGCAGAACCGAAAAGGCTCGAGTGAAAAAAGTACCCAATCCCCGAGTGCCACACCCAAGACCACAGAATATCTTAGCAGTACTCCAATGGCCTACCCAAGTAACAAATTCACACACAGTTCTTCAGGTGGAGGAGGAGATAAGAACCCTCCCTCCAAAAAAATTGAAATTTGTCACAAAATTCCCACGAGCAAAAAACGAAAAACAATAGTCCAAGAATAGGAGGGACCGAGGGGATAAATTGATATCCACAATCTCTCCCTGGAAGATATGGATCTAGAAATTGACATTGACAAAATGTTCCTTGACGAAAACCGCCTAGAAATCACTTCTCTACACAATCCTAGGATGGAAATAATTGGCATAGATACATTGGTCGAAGAAGAATCTTTTTCATTTCAGAGCGTTGTTTTTTACAGCGAATCCAAAAAATTGATTATCGAAAAGAGAGATGTAAAGAATAAGAAATGGAAATCTCGTTCAGAGATCAACCTATGCAACATGCACCCTTCTCAGATCTCTCAGATACACCAAGCAACTAGAGATTCTCTAGACAACTCTATTAGCGGGCTTGAAATGGAAAACGCCATGTTAAAGGAGCGAATCAAAGAATTGGAGGCAACTCTAATGCCTCTTCCATTGTTTTCTACTCTTTTGGCAATGGTCTGGCCCACTGCACCTGTGCCAAAGTTAAAAGGATCAACAACCCTTCTCACATCGCCCCAAGGCTATGTGGAAAATAATATAAACAGAAGAATGGAATTAATAACAGAATCTTGGGAGATGTGAAAGAATATGGTCTCTTTTGGAACAAGAGTGCATGCTTTCATGAGTGTCTGCAAGCAGATATCAAGAACGATCAAGGTTTCTACCTCAATATAGTTTTACCATTTGGTGTTAAAGTTACCGATATGATGGAATTTAGAAGAAGACATGAGGATCTCCCTTCCCTGGATCGAATAGGCCAGCTAAACACATGCTGGAAAGAAACGGTAAAGAACCTGAATGGTATCGTTCAAGAATGTAGCCAAACCATATCTAGAAGAGACAAACTATTCAAGAATCTAACTAAGATAGATCTAGATTCTAGTGCCGATGAAGTCCAGGACCCGAAATTGATATTCAACTCGTTGTTTTTAACTAAACAAGCATTTGATGATCAAGTTCATATCTATAAAAGACTGTCATTTGAAAATTTCTATGGCATTCTTGAATATGGTCAAGATGACGTGAAAACCTGGCTAGTCGGCTATGCGATTAAAAGCCAAGATATTCAACAAGCATTGCACAACTTGTCTACTGATCTAAGCGACTTGGAAAATGAATTCTTCAATATAAAAATCCGACATGAAATGAACATGGGGCCCATGAGGAGCTACATCGAAGAATGGTTCAAAAAGGTTGTCGACCAGATTACCAATGAAGGTCAAAGCCGAGGAAAGACATAAAATGACATCAGCGAGCAAATGACAAGGCATGGGACACCATCATAGTAATTTGATACTAATTACATTCTTTTGTCTTCATCCGCTTACTCTGACAAATCTTTAACCGAGATCTGACAATTTTCTCTTTCTTCTTTCCAGGTTTTGTTGTTTTCCATCGTCGTCTTTCTTCTTTCTACAAACTTCATTCTTGTTCATCTTTTCTTTGTAGTCCGCGACAGTCCCAATCCGAGTCATTCTGGCAAATGTATTTTTATTTCACAGAATATGTATTGAACTATATATTTTTTTACAACTTCGAAGACAACGATTTTTGGGAAATATTCTCAAATGTATTTTGTGACCCAGTTTATCTGAATATAAATATTTGAGGTTGTTCTATGGTGATCTTTAATGTTTGGTGTTGTTATTTGAAATTTGTATTTCTTCTTAAAATTAACTCATTTCCCTGTACATGTTCTTGTTCTATATTGTGTATAAATTGCAGCTTCCTATATTTCAGAATATTCATCGATATACAAAATGTAAAGTCATATTTTTTTTCTCTATTGCTTGTGGGTTTGAGCAAAAATTGTGAGCCCAAAACACCATCCAAATTCGAACATGGTTTACATTTGGACCACAAGTAATCTATTAATATACACTAATATGAATACATTTTAAATAAACGAAAACAAAATCCCTTTAAACTTGAACCTGACTTTCTCGGGCTCCTGGATTTCCTGCGGGTTGATCGGTTATCAGACTGCCAAACCACTGTCCCTTTCAAAACTTAGCCAATTATCTCACCGCAGTGTCCCAACTTAGCGCTATCGAATTCTTATCCCACGTGTTCCATGATATACATCTTGCACCCAACACTTTCTTCATATACATTTTGCACCCAACAATTCCATGATACACATTTTGCAGTCAACACTTTTGTCATTTGCAATTTAACCCCGTACCACTAGAACTCGCAAGATTCACTATACCTGGGTTCACGACTTTTAGAAAAATGAATAAGTAACGAGAAAGATAAAGTAAATGGAAAAGAGAAACAAGAATTTGGTTAAGTATAGAAGACAAAAAAGAAGGGTTAATGTATTCACATCTGTAATAGATATCCCATTTCCTGGGAAAATCTTTTTCTGCATGTTTCTGGAGAAGTTATATACTTATTGCATATACTTGGAAAGAAGTGCGAAGGTGGCAGGCACAGAAAACAACGACTAGGAATTGGAAATTGTCTGGACCCGCCAACCAACCCAACGATCCACGAAAGAGATTGCAAGAAGTTGCCATGGAGAGCGGTCAGACGGGGTTCAAAATACGTTGACAAGGGTTCCCAAGGAGACATGAGGCCCTTACGGTCAAATTGTATTGATCAGAACTTTTGAGTGCAAATTGTGTAACACGGAAGAGGGGTTGATGTAGGAGTCCAGAAGTCAATTTGTATATCGTGGAAGCCGGGGGGGTTGTTTGCAGGTCAAGGAACACTGGAAGTGCACTCCTCTTTTCCGGGAATATGCAAGCGAAAAAGTCGGGTAAGTATGGAATTGGAGGCGCAAAATAGATTCCAAGAAATGGAAAAATATGGAAAGCAGACGCAGGGGATTCAAAATGGGGTGACAATAGTTCCCCAAGAGACGTGAGGACCTGAAGGTCAAATTGCAGGTCTCAGAACTTTCGTGTGAAAACTGTGTATCACGGAAGATGGTATGATGTGGGAGTGCGGCAATAAATTTGTATATAGAGGAGGTCCGGGTGTTGTTTGCAGGTAACAGAATAATGGAAGTGCAATATAGAGCCCGCCTACCCGGGAATCCGCAATCTAAAAAGTGGCTAGGCATCCAATGGATAGCAGTCGGTCGGAGTCATGATATGATCTAAAAATGAAGAAGACTTGTAATCTTGAAAATATTTGCAAGTAAAGTTTATGTGTTAAAAACAAATGGATCAACTTTGCAACACATCATTAATAGGATTTACTCATTTAAGATGCATATAAACAACAACATAATCAATGAACATAAGCACATAAACACAACAAATGATAAAGGAGTTCACCCCTCTCTTGGGATACATCTCCTGGTCCAGCTTCCAATGGATCATTATTATTAATTGCTCAAAGTGCTCAAAAACGTGCTTTACAATGCTCAAATTGACCAATAGACTGCTCCAATGGCTTCAGAGCATCCAAAAAGCCCTAGCTGGGCTTTTTCGGCACCTCGTTTGGCCAAAAAACGAAGAAGTTAGGCTTCCTTGAAGTCTCCTCTTCAAGCTTGTTGTCTCTGCATCTACAAATTGCACCCTTGTTCCATGAACCTAGCACACACGCTTATTTAAGCGCAAAAACCTGGCACCGGATGCAACCGCGCCAACGGTGCAAACTGTAGGATGGTTATGGGCACACCAATCCCTAATCGCCTAGCTCTCGGGCACATGGGTCGCCCATGTGACCTTGCACATTTTTAAAAAGGGCTCTGTCCCAAAGGCAAATCGAACCGCAACACATGGCAGGTCGTTTCAACCGTTTAAAACCACATTTTAAAACCCAAAACGCGCGCCAACTGTGACATGGTCATATGGTATAAAAACATATGCGACCGGGATTGTTGCAACTTGCGCTCCATATATAATGTGGTGGTCATATGATAACACAATACAACCACGGGTCGGGGCCCGACCCCCGCGCCAAACTTAAATCAATACAAATTTAAATAAATATTATCCCACTTATATAGCAAGGAACAACGCGCGGTATGTTGGTCGGGCAGGCTTTGTTAAAGCTTTACACGGTGGGAGGAGGTTCACAGTTCTAACCCCACGGAGTCCATAAATTTTAAATATCAAACCAATAACCAATAAAGGGGTGCCACGTGGCAGCCCATGATTGGGCCACGTGGCACCTTACCATTGACCAAAAAGATGCCATGTGTCGCATTCCGATTTGACCACATCTACCAATACAAAACTGCCACTTCATCATATGCCACATCAGCGTACAGTTGTACGGACCTGCCACATCAGCCTATACGGACTATACAGTCAGCGTCCCTTTTTTGCCTGTTTGACGATTCAAACAGATCACGATATTTCTCGCTCCCGACGTCCATTTGAGACGAAATGAGTTGCGTTGGGTTCGCAACGATGAGGCCTACGCTCTCATTCGATTTGAAGTGATTCCGAGCACTTTGAATTTTTGAGCAAATTTTGATCCCCTGATCACACCTCCCCATTGGGAAGCTTTTGGACCTCCAAAAGACTATTTTCAGTCTATGTGAAGATGAGGGTATAGTTCCCTCACCCTTCTAACCTCAATCCACTTGGCCTTGCTTGGATTGGTACCTTTAAGACCAACTCGAAGATACTCCACATTTCCTCGTTTTGAAGTTCGCATTCTCCTGTCAAGGATGGTGTCTTCATGCAGTTCTGTAAGATATTCTGGGGAAAAATCATCTATAGAAGGAATCTG
>ML817616.1:36712-68557 GCA_009831015.1 Picea engelmannii
AATAGTCTCAGTTAGTAAAGATCCCAAACCAGAGTTTGGTTAGCACTTCGCAGTTTTGAATGTATGACTCCTCTAGATCTAAAAAGTATGAAGATGGCACAGTTATCTGGCTGAAAAATGTATTACAGAGCGGTAGCTCTGATCGAATATGTACGGGTTCGGCAGCCCCCTCTGCCTTATTATAAATAAAGATCCATACTCGTTTGCGTTAAAAAAAAAACAACATAAATGGCATAGTTAATTAAAAGTTATTAAGAAAAATAAATATATTCTTGGAGTGTCCATGAAATGAAAATAAAATAATTATTAATTAACTTTAAAACTAATTATTAGTGCACCCACATATAAAGGAGAAGAGGAACAAGAATTCAAATTCAAATAGAAGTGCGGAAAAATAAAAGTGGGTTGAGAGAAGTTTAATACTAAAGTAGTAACTCCATTTGCACCCACTCAAATACGAAATGAGGAGGAGATCAAAGGAACACCTAAGAGTGAAAATAAGGAATGTGAGCGTTGGGTCAGGATAATTCATTATTTTATATTTTTAAATAAGTAAATACTTATGCATTTGTGCATATGAATGACACATGAGTGGGTGAATAATAGGTAATTAGTAACTTAATAAATTACATTTTTGCATGAATTAGACAAATGGTTTGAGCTAGAGAACCTATAAAAGGAAAGATTGAGCTATAAGAAGAAAACATTTTTTACATCATAAAGATAGATGGTTGTTATAAAGTTTGAGAACTTTATATTGGTGAAAATTGATGGTGTGATCCATTGAAGAATTTTGTGAAGTGAGGATTTTCTTCCAAAACTTAGTGGATTTATTCATCTTATTACTAGATTGGTACCTTCTATATATCTTCATTGCGGGTCAGGGGTCCTTGAAGAAGGAAAGTACCCATTGGAGTTGGTAGGATGGTCTACCGATGGATCATCAAAAGATCGACAAATTAACGCAAGAAAGGAGTTGGACTCACAACTCAACTATCGACGATACAAAAGCAACCTACAATATGTCTCGTTAATTTTACCTTGAAAATCATTTTGAATTAATTATTAAATGACACAAATCTAATTTGTAAATTTCAATATAAGTTATGTGTATGTGAAAGAGAAAAATGGTTAATCAAAGTTTTAATAATTTATTGAAGACATAATTTGAATAAGTTCCGAGAAATTTTGTCAAAAAGTGATAGTATAGAGTTATACCTTTTGATGAAAATTTTAGATACGAAGAATTATACTTATCAATTTTGAAATTTTACAATTCCTTTGTTTTCGTTACGGTGGATTATTTTCCAGGTCAAGAAGAGAAACGCATCACAACATGTAAGCTTAATCTGTGAGAGAAGGGATCAATTCATTATATTTTGATTGGATTGATTAATTCCAAGTTCCAACTACTAGAGCGTGGTAATCGATAAGTCTTAGTTCAGTAAAATGTGGAAGGAGTTAGCGATCCTTAGGAGTTGTATTTAATCAATCCCTAATTTCGAAGTAGGAGATCAATTTGATATTACAATCTTATTAATGAAATTTAAAAAAAGAACACAATGATTTATAGTTTAAAAGATACTTAATTGTGCCTTGACTTTTCCTTTAAAACAAATTATCCCATGCAATTCATAATACTTTATATTATGTCCCCGAGGTGTAGGACAGTCGGTGACGGAGTGTGTTGTTAAGCCACTCCGTGATGTTAAAGTTACCGGTTCGAAACCTGCGGGGACAAAAAATCCAACCATGTTAAGGGTTGGTGTGGCTCAGGCCGGGTGCGATCCCCAGGTGATTTTGACGGCTTAGATGCCCCTGAGTCGCGGTTTCTCAAGCCACAGGTTAATCGCAGGTCCTGCACAAATTAACAAACAAAAAAAAAATAATACTTTATATTATAATTATTATGATATGTGGTTTTCTTCCTCTCAAATCTTATATGGTAATAGTACCATCAATTTGATTTTGAATATGTAATGGGAATTAAATATAATATTGGTGTCATTAGCAAATGCATAATGTCATATAAGTATAAGGTGTATATAAAATAGGATCTTTAAATTAAACACTTAATTATCATTAATTTATTAATTAATCATTAGTATATAATTTTGGAAAAAAATTATAATTATAAATCAAATTATAATTAATTTATATTTGGTCTTTTAAATTAAGATTATTCACTAATGTCATATAAGGATAAGGTGTATATAAAATAGGATCTTTAAATTAAATACTTAAATTATCATTAATTTATTAATTAATCATTAGTAAATAATTTTAGAAAAAAATTATAATTATAAATCAAATTATAATTAATTTATAATTGATCTTTTAAATTAAGATTTCATAGTTATAAATAAAATTTGATTATATCATACATATAAGTAATAAATTTTAAAAAGATACACAATGCCATGTCGTGACAAAATTAAAGAACAGATGGCGTATACTCTAAATTAATTATTAATAATGATAATGATTTATATCTTATTAATATCTCATTTATTATGCAAAGATTAATGCATGAAATATATATTATTATTTTAAATTAATTATTAATAATGATAATGATTTATATCTTATTAATATCTTATTTATTATGCAAAGATTAATGCATGAAATATATATTATTATTTTAGATATGCAATTTACATATTTGTTTCCAAAAACAACAACACTACGAGCAGTGTTACAAGTGGTATCAAGCCATGTTCAATTTAGGAGGGCCTTGGACCCATTTACTATTGTGTGCATTAAAAAAATATTATTATTTAATAAGTGAATGAAATTTGAATGAAGTAATGAAAATTATGAAATATAAAGACACCATATTGACCACCCAGTATAATGTATTGTAACTTAAATAAATAATAAAAACTTTTAAAGATCAAATATTTGAAGTTAAATTGGATTTAGAGAATGGAATAATGAAAATCTCAAAATATAAAGTATATGTTGTTAATGTTTAAGCCATTATTATAGTTCTTTGCATTTCAATGAATAACAACAACATAAGATAAGATCACTGAGAAATATACAATCACAAGAGACACATCATTTATCTTGGGAAACCCTCATGGGACAGAAAACCTAGCAAAACTTCCTTAATATAGATAGTCAATATAATGCCAAGAGATAACTCAAACAAGTATAGAAAGTCCTCTCCCAAAGATGCGCCTCTCTCTCTCTTCTCCAACTACAGCTCTAAAACTTGTCTCTCAATGAACAAGTGAGTGTGTGTCTAAGTGAGGCGCTAGCCTCCTTATTTATACAAGTCAGGCATGTGTGGGAGTGTCCTTTCACTGGCAGGGCCGACTTCTTCTCCTGGGTGGTTATAACCACCTTTATTATATTTTGGAGCCTCTTTGATATATTCTGGGGCCGAATTCTCTTTATGCCTATTACAATTACATTATGACCAATCCGCAAAAGGGGATTTGGTCCTTTTACAATAGTCGACTTGATCAGTCCACAATGGGGATTGATCCAATGAATAATATATCAAATAATAATAATAATACACTTTGCAGTTACATTATTTCAACACTCCCCCTTAACAAGAAGGGTATTATATAGCAGCATCAGACGAGAGAGAGGCATTTATCATCAACAACATCAGGAGGACATCATCATCAATATCATCTTGGAACACTGACTGGTGTGTCTATAAATCATCAAAAATTTTCTTCATCGAAAACATCGTCATTCTCAAAGGAATGCAATCATCATCTGCATCAATATGTATTAGTATAAAACTAATACATCATCATCATCACAACACGAGGCTAGCTCATCATAATACAGGACTGGCTTTACGTCACAGCTGTCAAGCTGGAAGCTCAATACTCATCTTGCTTTACATCACAACAATCAAGCTGGAAGCAAGATACTAGACTGGCTTTATGTCACAACTTCTCAAGCTGGAAGCACAGTACTAGTCTCATCTCAACGTCTTTCTTTACATCACAACACTCAAGATGGAAACAAGATACTAGACTGGATTTACGTCACAACTTCTCAAGCTGGAAGCACAATACTAGTCTCATGTCAACGTCTTGCTTTACGTCACAACACTCAAGTTGGAAGCAAGATACTAGACTGGATTTACGTCACAACTGTCAAGCCGGAAGCACAGTACTAGTCTCATCACATCTTCTTTCTTTACGTCACAACCATCAGGTTGGAAGAAAGATACTATATTGGCTTTATGTCACAATTGTCAAGCCGAAAGCACAATACTAGTCTCATCACATCTTCTTTCTTTACGTCACAACCATCAGGTTGGAAGCAAGATACTAGACTGGCTTTACGTCACAGCTGTCAAGCCAGAAGCACAGTACTAGTCTCATCACATCTTCTTGCTTTACATCACAATCATCAGGTTGGAAGCAAGATACTATATTGGCTTTACGTCACAATTGTCAAGCCGGAAGCATCATACTAGTCTCATCACATCTTCTTGCTTTATGTCACAACCATGAGGCTGGAAGCAAGAGATGTCTCATCACAACAACTACTCCCCCTTTCGAGGAAGGTCCTTTCAGACTATTCCAAGCTTATCTCGAAAGTGCTCAAACTTTACACGAGATAGAGGCTTGGTCAACACATCAACAACATGTTCATCCGTGCTAACGTACTAGAGCTTTAAGGCTCCTCTCTGCACCATGTCACGGATGTAATGATAACAAATCTCTATGTTCTTCGACCTATCATGGAATACATGATTCTCTGTCATCTTTATGCAGCTCTGGTTGTCACATAGGATCGTGGTTGCTTCCATCTCTAGGTCAAATAGGCTGGTCAACAACTTTCGAAGCCATATAGCTCCGTAGCTCGCATAACATGCAACAATGTATTCTTCTTCCGCTATGATGAGAGCAATGCTAGATTTCTTCCTACTCTACCACGAGATCATGGCTGATCCCAAACTGAAACAACATCCTGAAGTGATTTTTCTATCAGAAACACTTCTTGCCCAATCTGAATCAGTGTACCCACTCAATGTGAAATCATGATCTCCATCATAATTGAGACCACAATCTAATGTACCCTTAAGGTACCTCATCACATATTTTGCAGCCACAAGGTGAAGATGTTTGGGTTCTACCATAAACTAACTCAAGGTGTTCACGACAAAACAAATGTTTGGTCTAGTGTTCGTCATGTACATCAGCGATCCAATAATTTGTCTATACAGTGTGGCATCAATCAATTCTGACGAAGTATCGACCAACAACTTTAGCTTCGTTTCCATGGGTGTATTCATGGGCTTGTACTCTAACATGTCGAATCTCTTCAATATTTCGACTGCATACTTCCCTTGGTTAAGGAAGATCCTCTTTGGCCTCTACCATACCTCAAGACCTAAGAAATAGTGCATTAGGCCAAGGTCTTTCATCTTAAATTCTGAAGTGAGTCTCTTCTTACATTCAGTGATGAGATTTTCTTCTCTAGTTAAGAATAAGTCATCCATATATAGCAATAATATCACTGGCTCATCGTTCATAACCTTGAAGTAGAGGTTAGAATTTGCTTTACTCTTGGTAAAGCCCAAGCTCGTCAGAAAGATGTCTATCCATCCATACCAAGCTCTAGGAGCTTGCTTCAATCCGTATACGGCTTTCTTCAACTTGCAGACATGATACTTCCTGTCTTTAACTTCAAATCCTTGAGGTTTCTCTATATACACTTCCTCTTCGATAACGTCTTTTAGGAAAGTTGTCTTTACGTCCATCTGGTGTAACTTCCACTTCATCTTAGCTGCAAGGGCTATGATGGTTCTGATCGAAGTGTATCTGGCTACAGGAGAGAATGTCTCTTCATAGTCAATGCCTTCTTTTTGAGAAAAGCCACGAGCTTTATACTTCTCAATACTTCCATCAGCAACATGTTTTATTTTGAAGAGCCATCTGGACGATACCACATCCTTGCTATTTGGTCTGGGAACTATTTTCCATACATCGTTCTTTATTATGGATTGGTATTCTTCTGTCATGTCATCTACCCATTCTTTCTTCTGAATGGCTTCTTCAAAGCAGGTAGGCTCCTTTTCTAGGAGATCACACATCAAATCCATATAACTGGAGAATGGCTTAGGGCTCTTCCCATGTCTCATGGTTCCTTCGGGAACACCATGTTTCTCTCCATCTTAAATAAGCTCTTTAGCCCAAGCTGTCTTTCTTTTATGGGAGATTGTCATCTAAGGAGGTTCTTGAAACTCTACTACTTCATGATCTTCTAGAATTTCCTCATCAGGGGAAGTTACGACTTCCCTCACTAGTTCAGCAGCTCTGGGAACCTCCCTCACTGATTCTGCAACTTTGGGGATTATGGGTTCCTCTTCATATACCTCTTCAAGCTGGCATTTTCTCGATTTCTTGAGCGCTGCATCTTCATCAAAGGTCACATCCCTGTTGATCTCAATGTGGCGGTGACCTGGTATATAGATCCTGAAGGCCTTGGAGACCTCACAGTATCCCACAAATATTAACTTCTTTCCTAAGGGTTCCAACTTGTTTCTTTTCTCTTTCGGTATATGTATAAATATTGGGCAGCCAAATATTTTGAGATGGCTTACCTTTGGATTCTTTCCGGTGAACATCTCTTCCGGGGTCTTGAACCCAAGTGCATTATGGGACAATTGGTTTTGCACATATACGACTGTCATTGTTGCTTCTTCCCATAAGCACATAGGAAGATCTTGATTGTGGATCATGGCCTTCACGGCTTCCATTATCATTATGTTCTTTCTTTCAGCCACACCGTTTTGTTGAGGATTATAGGGAGTAGTGAGTTCCCTCTTGATCCCAACATCTTTGCAGAAGCTCACGAACTCTTTTGAGGCGTATTCTCCTCCATTATCTGACTTGAGTATCTTGATCTTTCTTTCAAAAAGATTCTCTATCAAGGCTTTGAATTCCTTGAACTTGTTGAACACTTCATCTTTAGATTTCAAAAAATACACCCAGGTTTTACGAGAATAATCATCAATGAATGATACATAGTATACATACCCACTCATGGAGGACGATGGCATTGGGCCACACACATCTGAATGGATAAGTTCTAGGATTCCTTCTGCTTTGTTGTCTCTCTTCGGAAAAGGGTTCTTGATGTTCTTCCCTTGTGCACATCCATTACATATGCCCTCATGATCAACCTTGAGTTCTGGTAAACCTGTGACAACTTTGCATATGTATGGTAGCGCCTTGAAGTTAATGTGAGCTAATTTTCTATGCCAAAGTTCACATGAGTTTTCGATGGCGTGTGTCATGGCAGCCTCTGAGTGACCCTTTAGCTTATACAAGCCATTTTCTTCACTTCCAATGATGATTGCTTCATTTATGGTTTCTCCTTTAGTATGTTTCCTTTTGCAACCTTCACTATTGCTTCCCTATGAACTAGAACAAGGTCAACAAAACAAAAAACAAGAGTAATATCCTTTTGATAATATAAAGCAATAGCACGAACAATCATCACAATAGCTCCTTTAGAGCTATCATTTGTAACTTGTCTGAAGCAAAGATTAAAGGTAAGGAATACAATATTAAAATGAGGTCAACACTCTCATAGTGTTGTGATCAAACATTCTTCGATGGCAACCTTGAACTAACACACGAGGTTTCTCCTAGAGGAGGTGTTAGTTGTATCAAACAAAGCATTTAACTCTATATGCTCACATGCTATCAAGTATAATATTTTACAAAGACTGTTATCTCAACTATAGTCATCAACTTGTCATGTGTACCTTTGAATCTTATTAACTTGATTAATCAAACCTGAATCCTTGTCATCAGGAATGAGTGCTTTCTTTTCTTCCGAGTCTCCTTCACTCAAGATGGCGAGTGATTTCTTCAACCTGTCTTCTGTACTAAGACAATATGCTATCTTCACAGAAGGTTGGGTTAGAGGATAAGTTCTATGATCTCAACTTTTAATCCATCTGTAACACCCTGTTTCCCCCAGTCTGTAAAAATAACTATACTAGCCAAGAATTATGGCAGACTCAAAGATGTGAATGTGTGATTTTGAATGGACCTTAGTATAAAAGGTCGACGAATGTAAATAATGTTATGAATATATGTTGCAGGACTGTTGGGAGGGGGATGTGCTGAAAAGAGACCACGATGGCTGATGAAAGGTGGTGGAAGGCACTTGGAATGGTGGCGTTAACTTCCACCGAAACCAATACCGTATTTGGTCTTCACTGGCCCAAAGATCAAGAGCGGCTTGCTGGCCCTGAAATGAATTACTCGCCAGGTTGGTAGGTGAAGAGGCTCCTCATGAGTTAATGAGGGATGGGGGTGAACCGCCCATCCATGGAAGCCTCAGACCTGACCATCGTGGGGAAGTTCATGCCACATGCAACCTCGCCGGAAAAGAAAAGGTAGGAAAGAGGTGTGGAAGAGGGCAGTCACGACAGAGATCGCAAGCAGGGAGAAATCAGAAGGACTCTGGAAAAATATATAGAGTGATTGATAAGTAGAGAAGAAGGGGAGTAACCTTCGTTCTCGACCTATGACGAACAGAGACTCAGTCTCACAATATCGTGGTCTAAGCTCGGGGGTGGCTAGTGGTAAATCCATTCGGAAACGTTGAGCCTATGGTTGGGTGGAAACGAGCACCCCTCTCAGCAGTTGCATCAACCTGGTGTTTTTCTGATAAGTGTTATATCTTGTATCTTGAAATTAATATTTTGACATGTATGGTCATGGTTTGTGCAATTATGAATGGTTTCAGTATAAGATTGTTTGTATGTTGTTTTGATCAGAAATGGTGGCTACATGCTTATATTGGAAAGACCACCTATGGCTTACGTAAATATCTATATATATATATATATATATATATATATATATACTTTGAATGGATTTAGTTTTTCAAGTCTGTTCTCAGGAAATTTATTCCCTTATTTGTCTCAAGTAATGCCCTGGATAGATCTCCCCACAGGGACACCCTTTTGAAAGTTTATCCAAGGATCTGCTGGAGGATTTTAGGGCGTAAGTCTTAAAACCCTGCACGAGAGAGAATGGTCCTTTTAGACTTTGACATTTCGGAGTTTTGGTATCTGGGAGACCCAAGTACGAGTTCCCTTGCACTCGCAAGTCCCGAAATCCCGACATGCGAAATCCCGAAATGACAGCGTGTAGCTAAATCCTGAAATAGTATAGTGTATTTAGAGTCCGGTGTTTCGGAGTTTCGGCTCCCGGGAAACCCAGGTGCGAGACCTCCTGTTCTCGCATATCGCGAAATCCCGATGGATGAGACCCCGAAACGACAATAGTGTGGATGAGTTATGGTGTTTCGGCACTCGGGATACCTAAGGGTAAGATCCCTTGTACTCGCCAGTCGCAAAAACCCGAAGTATGAAACCCCGAAAAGGTATAGCGTGACTAGAATTTATTGTTTCGGTGTTTTGGCACCTGGGATACCTAAGGGTAAGATCCCTTGTACTCGCCAGTCGCGAAACCCCGAAGTATGAAACCTCGAAAAGGTATAGCGTGACTAGAATTTATTGTTTCGACACCTGGGATATCTAGAGGCAAGTCTCTTGTACTCGCCAGTCCTAAAATCCTGACTTGAGAAACCCCGAAAAGGCATAGCGTGTTTAGAGTTTGGATGTTTCGGAGTTTCGGTACCCAGGAAACCCAGATGTGAGACCTCCTATCTTCGCGAAGCCCGAAAACTCGACTTACGAAATCCCAAAATGATAGAGCGTGGACAAGTTATGATGTTTCGGAGTTTCGGCTCCCGGGAAACCCAGGTGTAAAACCATCCTGTCCTTTCATATCGCGAAATCCCGATAGGCGAAATCCCGAAATGGATTAACACACGTGGTTTTGGTGTTTCGGCGTTTCGGTACCCGGGATCTCTAAAGATCAGTTTTCCTCATGTTCACTAGACACAAAATTCCGATGGATGAGACCCCGAAATGAGTTCGGCAGATATAGGGTCTTCGGTGTTTCGGCACTCGGGAAACCGAAGGGTAGGAGTCCCTTGCCCTCTTATACTGTGAAAACCCGGTATGCGAAACCTCGAAAGGTGGAGTGCCAGGATTCAATCTGAGGCGTTATTAATTGTGGCGAACTATTGGTTCCCTTCGGGTTTCGACACCTCGAAAGTCTGGGAACCGAGAATACATGCTTCACGATTTCCCGAATCGCGAAAGCCGGGAGCACCTCTCTGGTAAGGCCTGTGGCCATTGTCGATGATCATATAGGTACGGATAAGGGATGGTAGGGTCTACAACAAGCCCTATAGGAATTTGGGGATTCTGTTCCTCGGAGAAGAGAAGGAAAAGCCAAAAAATTTTAGTCCTCCGTAGTGGGTGTGTTACAAATTGGTATCAGAGCATGGTTACAACACTTGGCCTTCTTGGGCTCATGAACGAGTTGCGCAAGAGCTCCATTCGAAACACTCCAAAAAGGACTAACCCCCTGTCTTAACCTTCTTAATCAAAAGTCGAAGTTAAGAATGAAAACTCCTATTGTGTGTGTGCATGTGAAAAATATGAATTATGTACTGGTTATAAATGAATATAAATATTGACTAACAACCAACGTTTTTGTTTTGCACACAACGTGGAGGATCAACTGCAGAAAATTGCAGACGTAGAGAATGGTGACTCACCATGAAGTGGGGGAAGGCTCCCACAATAGAGACGAAGAGTCTTATGAAAGGAGGGTGGTAGGGACCCCTCCAGATCTGGCTGAGACTATGAGGAGCCTCATGGTCGAATTATAGAGTTGTAGGGATGACAACGAAAGGATGATAAAAGAGCAAGAGAAGCAAACAAAAATTAATGCAGTTTTACTGCAAATCTTGTCTGACATACAAAGGCAATTGCAACATGAACCTGAGACATAGAGACGTGGTCATGTCAGTGGCCACACTGAGAGGAGCACCTCGAGAAAGGTCCACCCCAAAGATAAGGGACAAGCGTCGGACGATTCTTCTGGAAAGGAAGCTGGCGACTCAGAGGGATCTTCTAGCAGCAGAACTAGTTCTCATTCCCGAAAAAAAATGAAAGAAGCAGAAACTTTCCAAGAGTCATAATCTCGCAGAGTTCAAGAAGGCCAAACCACCCACCTTCGACGATGAAATAAAGAAGGGAGAGGAAGCAGAGGCCTGGCTGCTTGGACTAAAGAAATATTTCGAAGTCCATGACTTCTCAGAAAACTTGAAGGCCCGAGTAGCCACCTTCAACTTGAATGGAAAGGCTTCCATTTGGTGGGAAGACCTTAATAATGTAAAAGGGATTCACGAAGAAGACCTGTCTTGGGAATGGTTTGAGAAATACTTCAGGAAGAAGTATTTGTCAGAAAAATACTTCAACGAAAAGACTAAAGAATTCTATGAACTTAAGCCGGGGAAACTCACCATAGAGGAATATGTCAGCAGATTCCTCGAGTTGCTAAGGTATGTACCCTACATAAAAGAAGAAAAGGAAAAGGTGAAATGATTCATTAGTGGACTACCTAAAGACTATCAGAATAGGATTGAATTTGACGAACCAAAGACCCTAGAAGATACTATCCAGAAGGCAAGATATTGTTATGAATAGCTTGGGCACCGGACAGAACCTCGCGAAGACTAGAAGCAGAAGAATAGTTTAGGATTCCAGAGAAAGGGGTTTAAATCCCCAAGATTTAAGGACTATAAAAAGAACTGAAGAATGAGCTTCCTAGCCCGAAGTGTACACCAGTAGAACTTTCCCTCCTTGAGCGGAAATAAACTTTCTGGACTTGCCCCAGTAAAGACTGATAACCCAAAGAGAGAACCTTTGAAATGTTGGGGTTGTGGAGAAGAACATCTACTGAGGGACTGCCCGCACCGACAACAAAACAACCGAAGAATTTACAACGTTCAAGAAGCTACCACTGTCAATGACGTGGCCAGGAGTGTGCCAAAAATTTATGCATCCTTGGATAATAACCAAGCTGACCACCAAGCTTCAGTGGTGGAAATCAAAGGTATGATCACCAACCATCTAGTGTCTATTCTGATTGATTCTGGTTCAAATTTGAGTTATATATCCCCTAAGGCTATTGATAAATGTAAACTACAGCCACATAAAAATTACAAGCCATGGTTGGTACAGTTAGCCACTGGCACCAAAAGAAGGGTAGTGGAGGTGATACCAGCCTGCCAATTCATTATGGGCGAATTCCCCACCCAAGCAACCCTTAACATATTACCCCTGGGATCATATGATTTGTTGATTGGTATGGACTGGCTAACCACCCATAAAGCCAAACTAGACTGTTACCATAAAACCTTGGAATGCGTAAGTGAAGAAGGAAGGAGGATAACCCTTCAAGGGATCCAAAAAATTGTCTCGGTGAGACAAATATCAGCTCTACAAATGAGAAGGTATTTGCAGAAAAGGATGTCCATTGTATGCAATACAGGTGTTGAAAACAATTGAAGGTGACAAACCAAGCCTAGGAGACCACTCCATGCTGAGAGAATACATAGATGTATTTCTAGAAGAGGTACCAGGTCTACTTTCGAGAAGGGACATCGACTTCTCAATAAAACTTGCACCAGAAGCGGTGCCAGTGTTTAGGACACCCTACAGGATGAGCACACCTGAGCTAGTTGAACTTAAATAAAAATTGAAAGAAATGATGGACATAGGCTATATCCAGCCCAACGTGTCTCCATGGGGAGCAACAGTCCTGTTTGTGAAAAAGAAAGACGGTACCCTCCGACTGTGTATAGATTATAGACAACTCAATAAGGTAACCATAAAGAACAAGTACCCCTTACCCAGGATCAGTGACTTGTTCGATCAATTGGGAGGTGCCTCTATCTTCTCGAAGATTGACTTGAGATCTGGATACCATCAAGTCTGAATCAAGGGCGAAGACATCCACAAAACTACCTTCAGGACGAGATATGGTCACTACGAGTTTGTGGTACTACCATTCGGATTGACCAATTCCCATGCCACTTTTATGTGCTTAATGAATAATGTGCTCAACAAATTCCTAGACAAATTTGTGCTAGTTTTTATTGACGACATACTAATTTACTCCAAAAATAGAGAGGAACACGAGGAACACCTTAGGCTTGTGCTTCAAGTTCTAAGAGAACATCAACTCTATGCCAAATTTAGCAAGTGTGACTTCTTCCAGAAGCAAATACATTACTTGGGTCATGTCCTATCTGAAGAAGGGGTAGCAGTAGACCCTGATAAGATCAGGTCTATCATAGAATGGCCTACCCCAAGGGACGTTTCAAATATCAGATCCTTTATGGGATTAGCAAGATACTATAGGAGATTTATAAAATGATTCTCCAAGATTGGTTGTCCAATCACTGCCCTCCAGGAAAAGGGGACAAAATTTACATGGACACAAAAATGTGAAGAAAGATTTCAAACCCTGAAACATCTACTAACCCATGCGCCCGTGCTGAAGATCGTCAATCGTGAAGCTGAATTCCTCGTGTGCACAGATGCCTGTAAGGAAGGGCTCGGAGGGGTCCTTATACAAGGAGGAAGTGTGTTCTTCTATGAGTCCCGAAAATTGAACGAACACAAATTCAACTATGTGACCCATGATCTGGAGCTGGCCACTATAGTGCACGCCTTAAAATGTGGAGGCATTACCTCCTAGGAAGGAAATTTGTACTTATGACAGATCACTATGGATTGTGATATTTGTTTGACCAACCGAAGCTCAATTCCAGACAAGCTAGGTGGATGGCCCTCCTTAGCGAGTTTGATTTCGAAATAAAACACATTAAAGGAAAAGAAAATAGGGTGGTCGATGCCCTTAGCAGAAGTATGAAAGCAATTCACCTGGCAGCGGTAAGCACCTGTAAGACGGATGTCAAGGAAAGAGTCAGAAATGCACAAGAAACATATCCCTTCGTCCAGACCGTGACCTCGTACCTGCAACAAGAGCCCACCAGGATAAAGTATAGAGACTATCAGATGATGGAAGGAGGTCTTCTCACTTACCGAAGCAGATTGTACATTCCAGATTGTGACGACTTGAAGAGGTTCATATTGGATGAACTACATAAATACCCTATACTGGTCATCCAAGATACCAGAAGATGATCACGGCCACCAGAAAACAATTCTACTGGCCTGGGTTGAAGAAATACATAGCCGAGTACTTAGCCAAATGCATAGAGTGCCAACAGGTTAAAGAAGAACACTGACACCCAGCAGGATTATTACAACCTCTACCAATCCCGGAATGGAAATGGGAAACCATCTCCATGGATTTCATCACCGGATTACCAACCTCAACCAAACAAAATGACGCCATCATGGTAGTGGTGGATAAATTGAGCAAGTCCGCTCATTTTATCCCCATCAAGTCAACTTGTAAGGCAATAAACATTGCCAACGTATTCATGAAGGAGATATTTAAACTGCATGGTATGCCGAAAGAGATCGTGTCTGACAGAGACACGAAATTTACTTCCAACTTTTGGAAATCACTGATGGTTGGTTTGGAGACCAAGTTACTATTTAGCACAGCCTATCACCCTCAAACTGATCGACAGACGGAAAGAGTGAACCAAATACTAGAAGACATGCTAAGAATGCATGTAATGCATCAACCCAAGAAGTGGGAAGACTACCTGCCACTGGTGGATTTCGCCTACAACAACGGTTACCAAGAATCCTTAAAGATGAGTCCCTTCGAAGTCCTCTACGGTAGGCCGTGCAATACTCCAGTCAGTTGGAGTAATCCCGTAAACAGAGTTACTATTGGACCAGACATGTTGAAAGAAATGGAACAACAAGTGAATCAGATAAAACAAAACCTCAAGGTTGCTCAGAACCGGTAGAAAAGTTACACCGACCAAAAGAGAACTCCAAGAGAGTTCAAGACGGGAGACCATGTATATCTCAGAGTTAGGCCCAGGAAGAGTTCCCTGAAAACGGGAGCTTGTGCCAAGTTGGAACCTCGGTATTGTGGACCCTTTGAGGTTCTAGATAGAGTGGGACCTGTAGCTTATAGGCTAGCACTTCCTCCCACAATAAAAGAACATAATGTTTTCCATGTTTCATTATTGAAGAAATATGTACATGATTCTAATCATATGATTGACTGGTCTGTGATCCAGGTGGAACTGGAGAGAGAATTCCTACTAGAACCTCAATGCATACTGGACAGAAAGGAAACCCCGCTCCAGAACCGAACCATTGCACAAGTCAAGGTGCAGTGGAGACATTTTGGCCCAGATGAGGCTACATGGGAAATGGACGATGCCATGAAACATGCATACCCGGTTTTGTTTACCTCTGTACATACATGTCATCTTGATAGATAGAACATCGAGGACGATGTTCCTTTAAGGGGGAGGGAATTGTAACACCCTGTTTCCCCAATCTGTAAAAATAACTATATTGGCCAAGAACTATGGTAGACTCAAAGATGTGAATGTGTGATTTTGAATGGACCTTAGTATAAAAGGTCGACGAATGTAAATAATGTTATGAATATATGTTGCAGGACTGTTGGGAGGGGGATGTGCTAAAAAGAGACCACGATGGCTGATGAAAGGTGGTGGAAGGCACCTGGAATGGTGGCATTAACTTCCACCGAAACCAATACCATATTTGGTCTTCACTGGCCCAAAGATCAAGAGCGGCTCGTTGGCCCCGAAATGAATTACTCGCTAGGTTGGTAGGTGAAGAGGATCCTCATGAGTTAATGAGGGATGGGGGTGAACCGCCCATCCGTGGAAGCCTCGGACCTGACCACCACGGGGAATTTCGTGCCACACGCAACCTCGCCAGAAAAGAAAAGGCAGGAAAGAGGTGTGGAAGAGGGCAGTCACGACAAAGATCGCAGGCAGGGAGAAATCGGAAGGACTCTGGAAAAATATATAGAGTGATTGATCAGTAGAGAAGAAGGGGAGTAACCTTCGTTCTCGACCTCTGACGAATAGAGACTTAGTCTCACAACATCGTGGTCTAAGCTCAGGGGTGGCTAGTGGTAAATCCATTCGGAATCGCTGAGCCTACGGTTGGGTGGAAACGAGCACCCCTCTCAGCAGTTGCATCAACTTGGTGTTTTTCTGATAAGTGTTATATCTCGTATCTTGAAATTAATATTTTGACATGTATGCTCATGGTTCGCGCAATTATGAATGGTTTTAGTATAAGATTGTCTGTATGGTGTTTTGATCAGAAATGGTGGTTGCATGTTTATATTGGAAAGACCACCTATGGCTTACGTAAATATATATATATATATATATATATATATATATATATATATATATATATATATATATATATATATATATATATATATATATATACTTTGAATGGATTTAGTTTTTCAAGTCTGTTCTCGGGAAATTTATTCCCTTATTTGTCTCAAGTAATGCCCTGGATAGATCTCCCCACAGGGACACCCTTTTGAAAGTTTATCCAAGGATCTACTGGAGGATTTTAGGGTGTAAGTCTTAAAACCCTGAACGAGAGAGAATGGTCCTTTTAGACTTCGACATTTCAGAGTTTCAGTATCCGGGAGACCCAAGGGCAAGTTCCCTTGCACTCGCAAGTCCCGAAATATCGACATGCGAAATCCTGAAATGACAGTGTGTAACTAAATCCTGAAATAGTATAGTGTATTTAGAGTCCGGTGTTTCGGAGTTTCGGCTCTCAGGAAACCCAGGTGCGAGACCTCCTGTTCTCGCATATCGTGAAATCCCGATGGATGAGACCCCGAAACGACAATAGCATGGATGAGTTATGGTGTTCGGCACCCGGGATACCTAAGGGTAAGATCCCTTGTACTCGCCAGTCGCGAAACCCCGAAGTATGAAACCCCGAAAAGGTATAGCGTGACTAGAATTTATTGTTTCGGTGTTTCGGCACCTAGGATACCTAAGGGTAAGATCCCTTGTACTCGTCATTCGCGAAACCCCGAAGTATGAAACCCTGAAAAGGTATAGTGTGACTAGAATTTATTGTTTCAGTGTTTCACCTGGGATATCTAGAGGCAAGTCTCTTATACTCACCAGTCCCGAAATCCCGACTTGTGAAACCCCGAAAAGGCATAGCATGTTTAGAGTTTGGATGTTTCGGAGTTTCGGCACCCAAGAAACCCAGATGTGAGACCTCCTGTCTTTGCGAAGCCTGAAATCCCGACATACGAAATCCTAAAATGATAGAGCGTGGACAAGTTATGATGTTTCAGAGTTTTGGCTCTCGGGAAACCCAGGTGTGAAACCCTCATGTCCTCGCATATCATGAAATCCTGATAGGCGAAATCCCGAAATGGATTAGCACACGTGGTTTTGTTGTTTCGGCGTTTCGGTACCCGAGATCTCCAAAGGTTAGTTTTCCTCGTGTTCACTAGACACGAAATTCCGATGGATGAGACCCCAAAATGAGTTTGGTGGATATAGGGTCTTCGGTGTTTCAGCACACGGGAAACCGAAGGGTAGGAGTCCCTCGCCCTCTTATACCGCAAAAACCTGGTATGTGAAACCCCGAAAGGTGGAGTGCCAGGCTTCAATCTGAGGCGTTATTAATTGTGACGAACTGTTGGTTCCCTTCAGGTTTCAGCACCTCGAAAGTCAAGGAACCGAGAATACATGCTTTGTGATTTCCCGAATTGCGAAAGTCGGGAGCACCTCTCTGGTAAGGCCTATGGTCACTGCCGATGATCATATAGGTATGGATAAGGGATGGCAGGGTCTACAACAATCCCCATAGGAATTTGGGGATTCCGTTCCTCGGAGAAGAGAAGGAAAAGCCGAAAATTTTTAGTCCTCCGTAGTGGGTGTGTTACACCATCCAATACCTTGACTTAGAAAAGGTTAGAATGAAGGCCATAGCTACACCATGCAACATTGGTCAATATAACAAATGGATGCATATCATAATAATCACACCTGGGTTGCATCATTCCTTTGAATGTGTTGGATCTTGAGATCCTTCTGGATCTATGGCAAGAGATCCCTTCTCCTGCAAATACTCTTTAAGGTTTAACCATTTAAACATACATGAGTACATACCTCTAATAGTATTTGCAGGTAGTGGCACCATCTGACAGCAGTGGTAATCATTACCAACTCTTTAAAAACTTCAAGGGTGACTACAACTAGTAGTAGGACTTCAACTGCAACTGGTTCTGAGACTGCAACTGCAACTGCAACTTAGGGTTTTATGAGGAAACCCTAATTTTTCAAACTTTGAATTTTGAAATTCTGATCCAAGGGATAGATGCGCTGAGCTGAGGCAAGTAAGCTAGTGCAGTCAGATTTTTGAAAATCCAACTTTTGCCCCTCCAAAATTTATCTGCGGATTTCTGGACTGGTGCTTCTGATTTTCTGGTACTTCTGGTACTTCTGGTACTCTGGTTTTCTAGTACTTTGTGAAAACTAGGGTTTCGCTTTCCGGGAGATCTAGCCACTGAAAAGTTGCGCTGAAGGTGCCAAAATGATCCTTGAGGGAAGGCACACTTTTCTAGATGGTTTTAGGGCTGAAATACCTCACCAACAAATTCCCTAATTTGCATGTACGGAAACAGTGACGTTTTTCACTTTTTTCTTGTGAAAGATGCTCTCTTCATCTTGGCTCTGATACCATGTTAATGTTTAAGCCATTATTATAGTTCTTTGCATTTCAATGAATAACAACAGCATAAGATAAGATCACTGAGAAATACACAATCACAAGAGACACACCATTTATCCCGGGAAACCCTCATGGGGCAGAAAACCCAACAAAACTTCCTTAATATAGATAGCCTATACAATGCCAAGAGATAACTCAAACAAGTACAAAAAGTCCTCTCCCAAAGATGTGCCTGTCTCTCTCTCTCTCTTCTCCAACTGCAGCTCTGAAACTTGTCTCTCAATGAACAAGTGAGTGCATGTCTAAGTGAGGCGCTAGCCTCCTTATTTATACAAGACTGGCACATGTGGGAGTGTCCTTTCACTGGTAGGGCCGACTTCTTCTCCTGGGTGGTTATAACCACATTTATTATATTTCGGGGCCTCTTTGATATATTCTGTGGGTGACTTCTCTTTCTGCCTATTACAATTACATTATGACCAATCCGCAAAAGGGGATTTGGTCCTTTTACAATAGCCGACTTGATCAATCCACAATGGGGATTGATCCAATGAATAATATATCAAATAATAATAAGAATACACTTTGCAGTTACATTATTTCAACATATGTCTAGGATGACAATGACTTGTTACAATTTTACGAAAGTATATACGTACCACTAAATGACGAAATTCACAAATTGATTTTAAAAGAAGCTTGAAGAGCAACTTATATGGCTTATCTAGGAGTGAAAAAGACAAATGTGGACCTAAAATCATTATTCTTTTGGAAAGGGATGACAAAGGATATAATTAATTTTGTAGCTAGATATCTTGAGTGTTAGCAAGTGAAGGACGAACATTAACATCTGTCAAGATTTTTATAGCCACTTGTAATACTGAAATCAAAATGGGAAGTAATTTTGATGGTTTTTATTGTTGCATTAACTATGATGTCGAGAAGACATGATTTTGTATTTTTGATAGTAGACACTTTGACCAAAAGTGCATGTTTCATGTTAGTAAAGACTACTTATCAAGCATCAAAGATTGCAAGGGTGTTCATTAAGGAGATAGTAAGGTTATATGGAATTTCAAAGAAGATGATCTTGGACAGAGAGTCAATATTTATGGGAAGATTTGGACGAGTTTCCAAGAATTATTGGGAACACAAATTAATTTCAATACAACAGACCACCTAGAGACCAATGGACATATCAAAATAATAAATTAGATATAGGAAGATATGTTATGTATGTATGTAATGGATCAACAAAAACGTTGGGAAGAAATTGTATTGCTTGTTGAATTTATGTATAATAATTGTTATCAAAGTTTTATCAAGATGGCACCATTCAAATTTTTATATGGTAGACCATGTAGGACACCTCTTGTTTGGGATAGGCTAGAGGATATAGTCCTAGTTGGATCGGAAGTAATTTAAGAAATGAAAGAACAAATGAAAATAAATAAGGAAAGATTAAAGGAAGCACAAATATAAAAAAGAGTTATGTGGATGCACACAAATTTGAGAGAAATTACAAAGTTAGGGACAAAGTATTATTGTGGATGAGACCACAACATATCTCAATTAGGTTTGGTAAATAAGCTAAGTTGTCACCATGATATCTGGGACCATTTTAAATTCTTGAAAAAAAGAGATCGATTGCTTATTGTCTTGCATTGCAATCATCATTAGATCGTATGCATGATGTTTTTCATGTATTTGTGTTACCTCATTATATTTCATATCCTTCTCATGTGATTGATTTGAGTTCTTTGCAAATGTTAGATGAGAGGGCCTTGGTGACCGAACCCATTTGTATTTTGGACTAGAACAGTTGACATCTTTAGCATCAGTTCTTAGATTAGGTAAAGGTCCAGTGGGATAGCTTTAGTCCCAATTGCACTGCTTGGGAAAATGCAACTAAGATGTGATAATAGTTTCCACACTTATTCTAAAACTTCGGGATGAATTTTTTTGAAGACTATAGTGCCTCATTTGTTTTTACTTGTTTGACACACTCGATACTATTATTCAATGGAATTTGTTTATAAATGATCATGTTTATTGACATGTACTTTGATGATGGAACCCAAACTTTAATTATCTGATTGGTTTTAAATTATGATTTCGAATGAGTTCATTTAAATTTTTATATGATGATATGTATGAACTATATATGCATTGATATGTCGTAACTGATGTTGTCAATTTATATGGTTATGACACATTAAATTGAATATGTTGGATACTAACTTGTAGATGCTATTAATGATTTTCTTAGTGTGACAAGAAACCACAAGTGTATATTGATTGAGGATTGCCTCAAAATTATATTGGACTTTGGATTGAGTCGGGGTACCATACAATGTTATATGATTAATGTTATGTTTTGATTTGATTATGGAAGTATTTGATGCATTGATTGTAGTGTGTGTGAGTACATGGAACATGTTTGCTAATCGATCCACATATAGATGATGGGGTTGTATTAAAGTGTATGGAGTACCATTAGGAGAAGAGAAACAACATTCTAGTTTCCATCTACTAGCAATCATTTTCCATGACTTGGTTTGAAAAGCTAGTGACACCTTCACTTAGAGGTTGCACATTGTCGTGAGGGTAGGCCATAGATTTTTTCACTCGTGAGGTTTAGCTAAGGGGCATGAAATAAGGTGATAACCTTATTCCTTAGTGAAAATTATTCTCTCAAAAAGGGAAACAAAGGTTGAGTTAACAAAGTCTAAATAGTTGCACCATTTCCCCCACCAAGAAATTTGGATGCTTAAAAGGAATACAAAAACACGGTAGCTTTGGTACTTGTTGAAAGGTAGTTCTTGAAGGGCATAAGTAAGAATGGTGTTAGCACTCTGTAAATTTTGTCTAGCTAATAGACAAATGACAGATGTAACTATTTCAACCTACTTTAGAGTTGGGCACTAGCCTGCTCAACTCAGAGAGGGATCTCTCGTGTCACTTGATATTTCTTTGGCAATCGGTGGCTAGATTTAGTTTGTTTTGGGGGTTTTTATAAAGTTGTTGGAAAGGAAGGGGAGGGACACTTAAGGCTACGAAGTCGAAAGTAAATAAACAATAGCAAGCCATTAGAACTATCCATAGGAGAAAGGCTTAATGAGGCAATGAATATGAGTTGTAAATTGAAATTTGCAGGGTGAAAGAGGAAAAGGAAAAACAATTAACCGCATAAGAGCATTATTGAAATGAATTATGAATTAGCTAGGAAGAGAATCACATAGTTTAAATTGATTAAGTCGAGAGCATCATAAGATGAATTTCAAACCTTTGACTCCAATTTAAACAGAAGAAGATGCAAATGGAATTTTAAAGACACAAGAAATACACACTATGAGAGAAAATAGAACTCATATCACATAATTTTTATTATCTATATTTTGTTGTTCTGCTGGTATTTGTTGCAATATTTCAATTTATACTTATTATACTACATCTGGTACCTTACAACACTACCTTTATGTACACCTTCATTCATGGTATGTTGGGACTAAAATGGGTTGTAGAAGGGCCCTAAAAAGAAGAATATGAGTTTCAATAAGACATTCAAGATTTATAACATTCTAATACATTTAAGGGATTTAACGTCACAAGCCCATATATGAAAGGATGGAAGCCTAGTTAAAATATAAGGTTCAAAGTCAAGGATTCGTACACAAGGATTTTAATGTTGAATAGTAGGGCGTGAACCTAGAGGAAGATATTTCAAAGTTGTAGAAACCATTTTAAGACACTAAATATGGCATATCTAAGCGTCATTACCCCATTTAATATTTACTATTTAATATCACATACACATACACCCACATGACACATTCCACATAGGAGAAGGGGAAGGTTAAGAAAGCACACATATTCAACCCATAGCCAATCAATCATTATGTTAGTAGGAGAGCCACTACCTCTATGTACACCTTTGTTTATAGTTTGTTGGGATTTCTATGAGTTGAAGAAGGGATGTAAAAGAAGAATATAAGTTGAGAAGATATTCAAGATTTATGACATACTTAACTTTTCTAACCACATCTTGTAAAATTATTTTGAATCTTGGCTAACTTGTTTTCTCATAGTATTCTCAATAAACTTGTCATGTCTCTATCAGTCTCTACGACAACAATAAATGCATCAAATATAAGGCTTTCATTATGCGATGAACATTCTTGAAGATAGGAGCAATGTAGCCACCATTTATAATGTTGTAAAACACTCTTATGTACATAGTTGACTTATTTAGAAGAACCCAAATAAAACAACATAGCTATTGGGGGAAACCAAATAGGAGGCATAAACAATATAAAAAATAATTGTAGAGAACATTAGCAAAATTTTGCATAAAAAAGGTATCATAATGTTTCTTTTAAAGGGGTGGTGACTCTAGTATGAAATGACATAGCAATCTATAATATTAGACATTAGCGAGGATCAACCAAATCTTCCTTTCATTGGAAAAAACACCTTTCTTCATGCTGTGAATCATGTTGCTTATAATGAACCAAGAAAATGCCAAAAGTACCAGTCAAACCTTGCAAGTTGGATTTAGAATGATATGAGAAGTGGTTAATTGGGTCTTCTCTTTTAAAAGATCCTCTCCCATGCATCGTGGAATTTCACACAACATGGCAATCGATTAGAATTGAAATTTTATATCATTTTTTGAAGACAAGAAATTAAAGTGTGTTACACAAGGCACAACACAACACACATTTTATTTGGCACGACAATTCTCTAATATGTGTCCATATGTATCTACTAAGACACATGCAGATGAAAAAGGTGGAGATGAAAGTGGCATATCTATGTGAACTTCTAGACTATTGAACTAGTGCATTGTGTACCATGAGTAGAGTGCTTCCTAAAAGGCACTTTGTTACTCATTCTATACACTCTAGAGCTTCCAACGATTATCATCATCAACACAGGATGAGTCAAGCAGTCAGAAAGTGTTAAGAAAGACAAAGGAATTAATCCCTTATGTAGATTAGGGAGACGTACCCCCATTTTGACAAATTCTTGAGTGTTCCTCTAACTATATTTGAATGAGAGTGTTCTAAAAAACCAATATATAAAATGACTTATACGAATCTATTGTGATTGAATCTAAGTTGGCAAGGAAGGGATGGGGTCTCCTCTTAAGACCCTCCCGTCCAATTGGATTGAGTTCTTACAATTTTCCATTGGCAAGGAAGGGATGGGGTCTCCTCTTAAGACCCTCCCGTCCAATTGGATTGAGTTCTTACAATTTTCCATTTTCCCATTTGTTGTTGCCAATTACTCTCACTACTTATGTGTATTGCTTTCTGCATCAAGCACAATACATTCTTAAAATTCTTTATTATTAATGTCCATCTGGACAACTTTTAATAGGGTAAGTTTATTCTACTTTGTTGTGAGCCCATGGTGATTGTTTTCACCACCTTGCATTCGAATCCCTTAAAAAATAATTGTTTGGGTCTTGGTGGTCGATTTACATGATCAACCCCCGCCTTCCTTTCGAACCAGGCAGGTGATTAATTCCCTCTTTGATCTAGATGAGTTCAAGATGTAGAATGTGTTCTCTAATATGCTTTCAGTAATGTATCTCCATCACACATCTGCTCCCTCCACCTTCTTTTGGCTTTGGGCTTTCTGTGATTCAAATCCATATTTTAAATATAATTTTATGTTTTTGTCAGTCCGTCTCTCGTGGTCTGGGTTCGACTCCAATGTGGGTGTGAAATTTTATCTGGACAATTTTGTAAAATGCTAGCCGGGGCTTGCATGAATTTCGGTATTTTGATAGCAAACCTTACCCAAACAAATTGACAAACTTTCTAAATGTTAAGTTTCTCCTACCATTTTGGCATCTCTTTGTTGTTGGCTTATACAATGGGCAGACTTTTTTACTTATGTGAAGTAAAATTTTAATGTCAGGAAGTAACAATTTTCGGCGGAAAATTGCAAATCAAAACAGTGGTATTATTTACAGCGTGTGTTTGACTTTCACTCTACCCGAACTACCCGAATTGAAATCGGGTCTACAGATCGAAATTGAAAAACAGACTTTCCAGAAACTTTTGATGTCATCATAACTCGTTTGCTTTTGAACCATCTGGCCTATTAGCTCAGTTGGTTAGAGCGTCGTGCTAATAACGCGAAGGTCGCAGGTTCGAAACCTGCATAGGCCATTTTTCCATCTCGTCGAAATCGCTGAAAAATAAACAATCCTGTGCTGTTGTTGAGCAGGTTAAAAATGAAACCATAACCCTAGCTGTGCTGTGGAGCAGGCTTTTGTCCAAACAACAGAATCCCACAAAACATCTGAAAATTAAACTACGCTGTGCTGTTGTTGAGCAGGTTAAAAACGAAACCATAACGTTAGCTGTGCTGTGGAGCAGGATGGTCATGGTGTTGGCATTGGCAATGAAAGGTGGTTTTGCTTCCTTGGTCTCTTGAACAGTTGCTTGTAGCTTTACCAATGATTCTTGGTCTCTTGAAAAGTTGCTTGTAGCTTTACCAATGATTCTTCCTTCTTGGTCTCTTGAAAAGTTGCTTGTAGCTTTACCAATGATTCTTCCTTCTGTATGAACTCTAGCGATAGTGAGACATCATTTGATTCTTCCTGTGCTGTGGAGCAGGATGGTCATGGTGTTGGCCTTGGCAATGAAAGGTGGTTTTGCTTCCTTTGTCTCTTGAACAGTTGCAGCTTTACCAATGATTATTGGTCTCTTGAAAAGTTGTTTGTAGCTTTACCAATGATTCTTTCTTCTGTATGAACTCTAGCGATAGTTCAGACATCATCTGAGTGAGTCTATCCTCCTCTTGCTAGCTATCCATCTGGATTAGCGATAGTTGATCCATCATCTGAGTGAACCTATCCTCCTCCTGCTAGCTATCCATCTGGATTAGCAATAGTTGAGCCATCATCTGAGTGAGCCTATCCTCCTGCTAGCTATCCTTCTGGATTACCTTCTCTCCCAAATGCACAAGGTGAACTCTGATCTTGTCTCGATCTGCCATCATAGTTGTCATAGTTGTCAGGGAGTCTTGACGTTTATCAATTTATCTATTCTTAATCAATGGCAACAATATTTTCAAGTTTTCAAGGTTCTTTCAAAATTCCTCTTATTGCTTTATTCATAACGAGTCTACTTTCTCTTCAAAGTCCTAGCAACTTCCACTGTTCTTATACTATATGATTAGTAAATGAAGGATTTATAGTTCACTCACTTTATCAACAAGGATCCTCTACAAAAATTAAAATCTAATTTTTATTCTCAATTTTGTATAGAAATCTATGTCCTTGGTGTAGCCTTTATTCTCAATCTACAAAAATTAAAATCTAATCTTTATTCTCAATTTTGTATAAAAATCTATGTCCTCGGTGTAGCCTCTATTCTCAATCTTGTATAGAAATCTATGTCCTCGGTGTAGCCTGCACACAATAATTGGCTAACAATGACAATAAAATACAAAACTCTAAGTGGGTTTCTCTGATGTTGTTGTTTATCACCAGGTTGGAACACATAAACTGATTATGTTTCTTTGCGTCAACGCTTGAGTTTTTTCATATTTGCAATGCTCTGTTCTCAAGAACCTATTGAATGATAAACCCCAACTCTATATGTGCAAAATCTCTCTGGTCACGGTTCTCCAACAAACATGAAAGGGTGGTCCTGTTCTCAGCTTGGTAATGCCAACGCTAATTCCCACAGTTGTGAAACAAGTGCACCCGATCAAGGCTGGGACAAACAAACCTCTTCTCTATCATGTATTTGAGGTTGTCACCAACACACCATGAATGTGAGAAGGGATGGTTTGGATGTTTACAAATAGTACACCGAGAATGACTCAACATACAAGTGCATTCTCATTATCTCATTAGTAGTCCAATTAGTATTGCCAGTGTCATTAGTGCTTGAAAATTAATTCACTTGGGCAAATTGAATTTTTCATATCAATTTCACATGGGAAAATCAATTCATCTGGACTGCAATTCAACTTTTTCCATAGGAAATCAAGTCCCCTCAATACAGTCAATTATTTCTTAACAGGTGAATTCTTGTTATGCTAAGACATTTGCCCAATCAGTACTTTCCAATTGACTTCACACTTTAGATTGTGTTGACCTCAATTCAGCAAGTAGACTCTTCTAATTGCAATTCTATTTTGTCTTTGGAAGAGTGAATTAACTTCATCTCTCCTTTGACAGATCGATTTCTATTTTAGTTGGGGATGAACAAATCAATTCCTCCTCTGTTGTGTTTGCACAGTGGGATGCTTCAACTCATTCCCTTTTTCTTGTGCCAAATACATTCTCAGTCAGCGAATTGAAAGGAATCCTCCTCCTATTTCTTGTACCAGCTGGAACGGTTTTCTACAAGTGACCACCTTCACTATAACCATTCGATTTCTTCAACAAAAGACAAAATCAATTTCTTCATACAAAGACCATTCATTTGTTGTCAATGGCAGAATCTTTTCTCACTCGCCATCCAATGAACTTCAACATACGCCCAACAAACACTTGTACGACCTCCAGGAATGCAAGGCAGCCTACCAGAGCAGTTATAGCCTGTGTAGGGCCTACGTACGGACCATAGGAACCCTGACGGGCAAGGTGCAAACAGCCTCAGGCCTTATGGAATTTGCTAAGGATGAACTGTAGTCATCGATCTCAGAATGGACGGTCTGGTTTGGTTCATTGTTGTATTCCATTAATTTTACATATGAAAACGAATTGCTGTGTGCATGTACAACGGCGTGACAGTGAATAAGTGAGCGGACTGTCCCAACCAACACATGAAAGTTAGGTATTCAAATTAGGAACAAATCGATCTCAAAAAAAATTGCTTACTACTTATCCTTATCAATAGAGAACCATAACCAAATCTTTTCACACCGAGATTCATTGACTTAACCACGAAAGACACTAACTATGTTTTACAGTTATAGATGTACCACATAATGAATAGAGAATTGAATATGGCTTTGAACTATGCACTGTCACACAATATATATATATATATTGACAAAATAATTAATTACAACGAGATTTTACTTTAAAAATCTAAATGGAAAACCAATTTTTTTTTTTTTTTTAAATGATTGTTAGTTTTCATTTTGGAAATCTTTGATTACAATGTAACTCATGCTTTCTGTGGGTCTTCCTCTCTTGACTAACAAAAGTCAGAAGCCCTTTATGATACTAATTACAAAGAGATTTAGGAGAGTTGAGAGAATAAGAAAGTGAAGCCCTTTATGACACTAATTACAAAGAGATTTAAGAAAATTGATACAATAAGAAAGTGAAGAGACTAACTTTTCATTTCTCATTCCTTATTTTTTTTTTTTTGTTTTATTTAAATCTTTGTTTTTTCTTTCTTTTGTATCATTTAACTTTTAACAGTTGCATTATCCTTTATGTTTTGTATAACTTCCATTAATTGCCAAATTACATTTAGGTATCGAGTCTTATAGCAATTCATTTGTTCAAATCCATTTTTGTGATTTTTTTAAAGGTTGTTTTGAGGGGCTTGTAGGTTGCTAAAGAGCAACATGCAAGTTGATTGTAGGTTGCATGAAGGAAACAGGTAAGCATAAATCAAAAAGTTAAAAACAATTGTCAAAGAAGTTGTCAATCATGGAGAAAATGTATATAAATGGCTTAGCTCAGTCATGGAGAAAATGTACATAAATGATTTAGTTGAGTTGTATGTGGTCAATAATAACTAAATATGGCTATAACACATATTTTATCGATTAAGTGAGGAGACCCTAGATTAGTTTCCACTTCATCAACTTATCAATATAATGTTCATTTATTATACTATCAATTAACATAGCAGCTAACAAGGTGATGTTAATATGATAGCTTAATATGTTATCATTAATTATGGTTTTCTCTTGTTGCATATTTTTAAATGATTATAATCATGAGCCAAATGAGGATGAAATGAAGTGCACTCTCAAGCACTCTTATTACCAACCCATGTCTTTGGTGATTAATTTTTAACTTAGATTGAAATTATTCTTTAATTAATTGAATCATTATTATATTCTCTTATAATGAGAGTCATGATGAAAAGAGTGGTTGAAAAGATTCATATATATTGACATATTTTTAACTTATATGCACTTTATTACATCTATAAATGTTAGATTTATTTTATTTTATTTAATTTAAAAATGCTTTTATATTATGTTTTTATAAAGTAAGGATGAGGAGGGAACCAACAACAATTTGAGTGACTTCAACTATTAAATTAATTTTATAGTATGTATAGATATTTTTTCATGCCATGTTGTATACAAAGTTGGCATTTTTTCATGGTATGTATAGATATTTTTTCATGCCATGTTGTATACAAAGTTGGCATTTTCTTGTAGGAACTACTTGTTATAGGAAAAAAATTACATGGTTATTTTCTTATTTATTTTAAAATTTCATAATTATGTTTATATATACATGGTTTTCTACTTTAAATGTTAATGTATAAAATATAAGTAATCTAGTCAATATTTGAAATTTTTCAAAATAACAATTACCAAATACAATAATGATAATAATATTATTTAATTAAATAAATTAACATTAATAATTATATTTAAAAAATAATTAAATTAATAGTTGGTAGTAATAAATAACAATACTAACAATAACAATAAATAATTATTAATTATTAATAATTGAATTAAGATAACTAAATAATTGTAATTACCAATTCACATAAAATCAACACAACAAACTTGAAACCACATGGTGTGTCGACATTTGTGATGCAACTGTGATGCATACCAATAAAATTATGCAATAATGATGCCATGTCGATGCATGATCGACTCAACTTATAGAGAGCATCGATATAAATGACATCAACACGAATCAACATGATGCAAAATCGATGCAAGTTAACATAAGTGATGCTAATACCAAATGCAAATTATTAGGAGAGTCAAAATATATGATGACACATTTTAATCGTATTGACACAAATTAAAATTTGTGTATAATTCTTTTACTCAAACTTGATGCAATATATCTATAGCCTCGATATATTTTATGTTGATTCATACAACATAGCGAAATGATGTTATATGACACAAATGTAGCTATATGACACTCGACACATATGCAACACCAATGCTAGCGCACATCTATATATTTGATGCAAATTTAAARCACCATGATGCATATATGGCACAATGCTAATACTAAMTGCAAGTTAACATAAGTGATGCTAATACTAAATKCAAGTTAACATAAGTGATGCTAATACTAAATGCAAATTATTAGGAGAGTCAAAATATATGATGACASATTTTAATCTTATTGACACAAATTAAAATTTGTGTATAAWTTTTTTACTCAAACTCGATGCAATATATTTATAGCCTCGATATATTTTATGTTGATTCATACAACATAGAGAAATGATGTTGTATGACACAAATGTAGCTATATGACACTCGACACATATGCAACACCAATGCTAGCATACATCTATATATTTGATGCAAATTTAAAGCACCATGATGCATATATGGCACAATGCTAATACTAACTGCAAGTTAACATAAGTGATGCTAATACTAAATTCAAGTTAACATAAGTGATGCTAATACTAAATGCAAATTATTAGGAGAGTCAAAATATATGATGACACATTTTAATCTTAATGACACAAATTAAAATTTGTGTATAAAGCTTTTACTCAAATTTGATGCAATATATCTATAGCCTCGATATATTTTATGTTGATTCATACAACATAGCAAAATGATGTTATATGACACAAATGTAGCTATATGACACTCGACACATATGCAACACCAATGCTAGGGTACATTTATATATTTGATGCAAATTTAAAGCACCATGATGCATATATGGCACAATGCTCAATACCTGCAAATGTGTTGGGCATTGCATCCTCAAAACATTGAAAAGTTTTGAAAAAAATTGCATTTCCATGCAACAACAATGTCCATGCTATGGCATTGTATTGTAGTAGTGTGGTAACCTTTATGGAATTCCCAAACAAATATGATCAAACACTAGTGTAACCTTCCAAATTATATGTTTTTTTTGTAAAACTAGGTACAAGTACATGAGGACTATAGAAAATAAATATCTTCTCCGCCTATACTATCAGAGGCCATTTATTACGAAGGAAATTTTTATGGAGACCCAATTTTTTTTCAAGGAGAAGCCACCAAGTCATAAAGAATAAGTTCCCACATTGGACAAACCACCCAATATAAATTAGGAGGACATACAATGTTAGAAACAAGATATGGAGCATTGTTCTCTTGAACTTCAAGCCAAGGTTGATGACTTCCTCTCCAATGAAGAAAGTGAAGACTCGAATTCCAATCTTAAATCTGATTGGGAATATAAAAGTAAGTATGATCATGGTACTAACAATGAGATTCATGAAGAAATAGTTGAAGATTTTTTCCATGCATTTTCAATGAAATTCACGTTGAATAAAATTACAATCCCTAAGTCCAATCTCACCTATGGTGAAAGATCTATGAAGGATATGCACAAGCCAAAAAACATGGTGACTAATCCTACAATGAGAAAGATAATGGAGGAATGGATCTCATACCATGATCTCAAGCCTCCCTTCAACTACTTCCCCATTGAGATAAAGCTCATGGACGTGTTCTGATATGTAAATTGTTGTGTATATTCCACTAGACAATTCGTCACAACAAATCTAATAAAATGTTGAAATATTTAATATGAAGGTTAATTTCATTTAGATCCCAGATTCTTTAATTATTGGTTTTTCTGCTTAAAATGTTTGAAATATTTGAAATGAAAAAAATAGAGAACATAAATAAATACTCGCACACCATCCACAAATAAACACAAGTTATAACCTGAGAAACTCAATATGGGAGAAAAATCAACTGGAAGGTGAGGTCACTATGCTCTCTTTTCTTCAAATGCAAGTACAAAGAAAGAGGAACTCTCTGTAGAGTTTCCTTTGACATAGTGTCTTGTATGGATGCTACAAAATCTCTCCTTCTCTGTTATGCTCTCAAAATACCACTCCTAGGTTCTCTTATCAACTACAAAACAAATACAGTGCTAAAGAATAGAACCCCTTCTCTTCCTAGCGGCCCAATATTTAACATAACTTGATATTCATCTAGGGGCAGGGTTTTGACTTCCTCAACCCTCAATTAGTGATAATATTTGTACCTTCTAGAATCTTCTCAAAATTCCACGCATGGCTAGCCCCATATGTTTGAGTAAGGGGGGGAGA
>ML817616.1:68652-90783 GCA_009831015.1 Picea engelmannii
GGTAGAGGCAAGGGTGGTTGCATGAATCAAGTGTCTACAACCTAGCTGAGACACAGATATGTGATTACAACACTTAACAGAGCACTTAGCAATTAACATTTATCAATATTTAACCCTTATTCACATCGCAGGTCGAAACCCTAGTTACAGAGAAGCGTAGTATTCAACAAGATATAATACATCCAAGCACTTTAGCATATAGAAATAGATCAGATCTAACATTCATTCACATTACTAAGCATTAAGCTACTATATCAGATGCATCTAACATATATCACTGCACTAAGAATAAATCACATCAATAACATAACAACTATAATGCACAAAGAAACTACAACACAGGATATGTGTGGTTCACCCCAGCGTGGGGCTACATCCACCAACTCTTCTCTTCTTTATTGTCTTCTTTCAATCTTCTACAAGCACAGAGCCACAAGAACCCACTCCACATAGGACAGGAGATTTGTGCGCACCTCGCCAGACCCTCCTTCCCCAAGCTAGGTTACAGCACAAAGCCTCTTTACAGTCCTCTTTATGGTCACTTGCACTTAGCCCTGCAAGTTCTCATGCACACAGTATGCACAGAGATAACTCAATCACATAGATCCAACTACTTACATCACTTGCACTCAGCACAATATAACACTTAGCACCACGTCTCTCTTAGACCTAGTGTTATATTTCTTACATCATCTAGCTTTCTATTTATACATTACAGATGGGGCCAAGGCATGGGTAAACCCATGGGCCGACATCCCATACCCGTTACATAAAACCTAAATCCAAAAATGCCCTAAGAAGGGTTTGAGATCCCGTGATCTCCGCTTTGCCTTGCATTCCACCTTCGACCATCTTGTTGAAGTCCCAAAATTGGTCAAATGTAACCAAGGTTCTCCAAAACTTTGTCAAGGGCCAACAGACCCCAACACTCACCTATGACTCGTCCCGAGTCACTCTAGTCTGGGTAACTCTGCCTCAAATGCCTCGATCTTGGCTAGGGCTTCTTCGACTTGATGCTTCGCCAGAGCCTCCTGCTCAGTGAACTCTTCAATAACTTTCTCCATCATAGGTTCTTCCAAGCGTTGTTCCACCATGGTGACCACTTGTTCCAGTTCTGCACCTCGTCCTTCAATTTCCTCAAAAAGTATGCAAGTTTCATCCTGCAATGGCTGGAGTCGCTGAGTCACTTCCATGACCTTAATCTAGATGGCATGGACCTACTACCGAACCATGCGTTGTTCTTGGGATCGTTTCATCCTCTCGACTGCTAGTAGTGGCTTCAACTGCACTTGCACCGTTGTTGCTTGTTGCTTGGCCTCCTGAAGTTGTGACTCCAGTGTCCTTAGTTCAGGGTCCTCTGCAAGGCGCTCGTAAGTCTTCTCACTTCAAGAGATGATTTGTTTACATTTTAATGCCAATGCCTTGATTCTATGGACTGCGCTTCAGGCAGTTTCTTCTCTCTGGTCTTGCACTTCCTACATAGTTCTTGCCACTGCTTGTAACTCTAGTTTTTCTATCCTCTGTTGGAGTTGTTGAATGGATTCAACAAGCTTCCCTACTTGGCTTTCCACTGGGTATTCTTCCATGTGTTCTAAGCCCGTCACAGAGAGAAGTGCTCTAGTGACTGCTTCTTTAACTACAATCCGCTCTGCGAGCAACTATTCCTTCTCCTTCTGGATCTGCGCTCTATCCTCTGCAAACTTGGATTGGAAATTGTATTTTTCCTGTTGTGCAACCCAACATTGTTCTATGGCTTCCTCTTTTGATTGCTTTAAGGCCTTTGTGGCCTGTTCTTTTTCTTCCTCAACACGACGAAGGTGAGCTTCGATCACATTTGCTATTTGGTGTAGCTGGGCAGGCTCATCTCCCAACTCTGTTCCTTCTGATGACGTGGGTGTAGTAGACACTGCGCAGCTTGAGTAGAGGGCTTGTTGTACCCCTTTCATCTCTGCTTCAATTCTTTCATACATGGTCTCTTGTTTGGCTTCATTGCACTGTAAGATGTCTTCTGAGGTATCTGAGACAACGACGATGATGAAATCTATGTCATCCATCGTTAGCATAGTCTGCATCCGTGGTTTAGTATCTTTGGACTTCTTCCGCGATGTAGGTTTCATGGGGGAAACTATTCTTTTCTTGGAGGTCTCAGCTTCGTCAATAGGATCCCTAGGCGATGTTACTTCACCTTGTTTCTACTTGTCTTCTTCTCCTTTGTCCTCTTCTTTGTCTACTTCGTCATCACCTCCCCCTCCAGGTGAGTCTGAAGAAGTCTCTTTTGATGCATTGTTTAGGTCTTGTACCTCTTCCTTTTTCTTCCTTCTGCTACTGCTGGGTGCATCATACTCTTCGCGAGTAACCACAGGATTTCCGATGAGGTTGGGGTCGGACAGTTCTGCTTGGTCGACTAGTATAAGGAACTCTACAGGAAATTCCTTAATGATTTCTTCCATGTCCTCCTCTGTGAGTTTATAGTAACTCTGTAGCTCTTCTTTGTGTTCGTCTCTGCGTGCAGTGATATAAATAAAATGTCTATCTGCGCGAAACTTCACAAATGGTCTGAACCTGTGCAGGGTGTTCGACGTCATTCAAGGGAAAGACTCAATAGCCCTCTTAAACTGCAGGTAGTAGGTGTGGAACACTGCATTTGAATTCCATTGTTTCTCCATGTCGCTCGAATACCAAAGCATGGTGAACTTCGCAGCTAAGGGTTCTGATGGCACAATATTAGGGAAGGTCACACCTTCCGTCATTTCCCAAGCAATGAAAGTGATGAGGATCAGTAGCCAACTGAAGTGGAACTCGTAGCTCTGATCCTGAGCTTCGCGAAAGTCTTGCTTTAACTAGTTGACAAGGTAGATCGCCCAGTTCATTTGTATCCCTTCCACACATTTTCCCGCGAGGTCAACAACGAACCCTGTGACCTGCATGGGTTTGTTCTTCCTTACTAGATTACCAGCGATCAACTTGTAGGCTAGGCGCACTATGCCATTCTGAAAGGAGGCTACCTTGTAGCCTCGCTTCCCCTTTTCCACATCGCCATAGGTATCTTTAATTTTCTGTGCCAGGGCACGATCTGCAACCTTCCCTGGATAAAATTCTTGTGGGTCTGGTCCTTGCATGCTTAATCTGGTGATCCGATGGTTCAACACCAGATCTACAGTGATGCGTCTGCCCAACCACAGATAACCACCATGGAAGCAAGACAACAGAAGTTTAACGCACACGTTAACCTCCTGATACCTTCCAAAGTGTGGTATCTTCATCACATTCAGGATAGTGGACCTCGCGATGTCCATAGTCCATGGTTGGGGGATGATATTCAACTTTTTCCCCTTGGTCCTGGTTAAATACTTGTGTGGGGCGAGCATTCCATGGTTCTTGTGATCTCCCAAGTTGAAGTCAATGAAATTCAATGTCATGATTTGTCCTAACTGTTGTCCTACTGTGCGTATCCCCTTCAGGAGGTACACAGTAATCAATGTGTAGTCGAAGTCCCTCGGGACACTGTCACAGCTCACCGCGCCAGCCAGAGGCAAGATATAATTGTGAAGGATAGATGGGATGAGATTTGCATTCGCTAAGTCATCACGATGCTTGGTTCATTTCTCTGTCGCAGCTCAGGATGGTCTAGATCCACAAACAGTCGACGAGGATGCTTGCACTCCTCTCGTCGACGAGGGTTGGAATCCTTTGGACATGACCTTCTCAACCATGAGGTCTATGAGGATATCTTCGATGAATTTCTCTACTTCACTGAAGTCACCCAATATGCACGCTCGAGATCATGTATCTCAAGTCGGTGATCAAATACTTGATGTAACAGAATGGGTGGCGGGGTCTCAAGTAGTTATAGCACGAGAGAAAATAGTTCTCTATGGGCTCGAATAATCATTGTTTGAAAAAGTGTTATTGGTGCAACGCTCGACGGGATAAATAGACAACGTCGTAACAGACTCCTCCAACGGGCATGAACGCCTCAAACAATGAAATTCCATTAGTTGTGGCACAATCCCAATGGTCTAATGGCGATCTTTCGGGCCATAACTTCAGTTCGAGCCATTCTGGAGCATCGGGATAACGATCAAGATGCCTCCAATGGTCATATTTCTTTGCCATGGAGAAGTGCCAATCTTCGTTGTTCTGATATCCCGATGAATTTCCAGTTCTGCAAACCTTCCTTCTGCGAAGTCCTCCCTGGAACTTTATGTAACTTTTCTAACTTTGCTTTCTTCTTGCTAAGCTTTCTGGCTTTCTTTCCTGTATTTTGAGTCACTGGTTTCCTCTTTCCATTATTGTTCTTAACTCCTCTTGGCATAGTAACTTTGCACTATTGTGGGTCGTTCAAGGGTTCTGTGGGTAATACTTCTTCTCTTTCTGGGGTAGGTGTTCTACTCTCTTGTACAGACAGATGTTTCAAGTCTTCCTATGTTCTTTCAACTTTGACGTCTAGATCTCTGGTCCTTAGTAGCTTCGACTGGTCCTCTTGTTCTTTCAGTAAGTGCGCTATTTTCCTAGCCATGAAATCTCTTATTTCTTTCTTTTTCTATTCTAGATCCTCCTTTTCTTGTTTCCTTTGTATCTGATCTTTCTCAATCCAGGTTCTTCCTAGCAAAATAACAAATGGAGCGTTGTTCTCAAAAAACTTAACGACCTCAAATTCTTCCTCTATTGAAGTTCCATGAGCACTCATAGATGTCTGGGTAAGTCTTCCACATAGGGTTATCATCTTTCCTCTAAATAACCCTATTCCTCCTAATGAAGGAACCATAACAGGTTTTCCCAAAATTTCCCAAGTTCTTTCTGTCATGATATTCACCTGTGTTTCTTCATCCAGAACACTATCTATGTCAAAGTCTCCTGTTCTTGTTTCTATGCACTCCTTCTCTTTTAAGATCTCTGATAAGTTGATATCTCTGTGATCATTCAGGGTTTCTTTCATCTGTAATAATATAGTCTCTGATTCTTTCTGGGGTTCTATCATATCCTTAGTTTATTGGCATGTCTCATGGTTTTCTCGTCTCATATTCATATTTTCAACTTTAACAATCATTCTAGGGCAATCAAAAACTTCATGGTCCATAGCTTTACAACAAAGACAACTAGGACCTCTACCAGGGCATTCCTTAGCAAGATGTCCCGGTCTTCTGCAACTATAGAAAATATTTAATCCTCTCTTTCTTTTAAATGACCCCCAACCTTTCCTGTACTGTGCATTGGGATCGCAGTAACTAACCTGCAAAAAATTCTTTCTAGGATCTTGCATCCATTTGTTAGTCCAAACATTCTTTCTATGCATAGGAATAACATCTCTTTCACTATTCTTATCAGATTTACTCATATCCAATCTTCTTTCTTCTAGTTGTGCCCTAGTTTTTAGACTAGGACAAAATCTATTAGACATACCTAGATCCCTTCTTTCGAAACAAAAATTTCTACTTATCTTACCTTTCTCAGAGCACAAATCTTTAAGATCTTATCTCTTTTCTTCAGATCTGATTCCTTTCTTAGCATAGAGCTTTGCAGTCAAGTAGAATACTGCACACTAAAGCAACATATCTCTGCACATAGATTTATTTTCTTAAGTTCCCAAAAATCATAGTTTCAGGTCCCAGCAACTGAACCATTTGTTGGCATAGGGGCAAACCCAGGGTTCAACGCTTCAACAACACACCAAAAAAACCCTAACTATCGACCCTTTTGGAAACACTTGCGAAGAAGATGAAGTCTCACCCGAGGTAGAGGCAGGGGTGGTTGCAGGAATCAAGTGTCTACAACCTAGATGGGACATAGATATGTGATTACAACACTTAACAGAGCACTTAGCAGTTAACATTCATCAGTATTTAACCCTTATTCACATCGCAGGTTGAAACCCTAGTTACAGAGAAACGCGGTATTCAACAAGATCTAATACATCCAAGCACTTTAGCATATAGAAATAGATCAGATCTAGCATTCATTCACATTACTAAGAACTAAGATACTATATCAGATGCATCTAACATATATCACTACACTAAGCATAAATCACATCAATAACATAACAACTATAATGCACAAAGCAACCACAACACAGGATATACGTGGTTCGCCCCAGTGTGGGGCTACATCCACCAAATATTCTATTCTTTATTGTCTTCTTTCAATATTCTACAAGCACAGAGCCACAAGAACCCATTCCGCATAGGACATGAGATCTGTGCGCACCTCGACAGACCCTCCTTCCCCAAGCTAGGTTACAACACAAATCCTCTTTACAGTTACTTGCACTTAGCCCTGCAAGTTCGCATGCACACAGTATGCACAGAGCTAACTCAATCACATAGATCCAACTACTTACATCACTTGCACTCAACACAATATAAGACTTAGCACCATGTCTTTCTTAGACCTAGTGTTGTATTTCTTACATCGTCTAGCTTTCTATTTATACATTACAGATGGGGCCAAGGCATGGGTAAACCCATGGGCCGACATCCCATACCCGTTACATAAACCCTAAACCCAAAAATGCCCTAAGAAGGGGTCGAGATCCCGCGATCTCCACTTTTCCTTGCACTCTGCCTTTGACCAGCCTATCGAAGTCCCAAAATTGGTCAAACGTGACCAAGGTTCTCCAAAACTTGGTCAAGGGCCAACAACTGACGTGGCATCCACTCGTACCATGGTGGTCAACAAGATAGGTCAACTTGTGAGAGGCATAACTTTCGCATACAAGCTCATATTGAGGCATGGTTTTCACCGTTGGAAAGCTATCAGAGTGTAGAACACTGTGAAGGGTGTGGGTGCAAATTTCAGGCACCGAAAGCCCCAAAATATTCATTTAATGCCTCAAATGGATCTGTAAGTTTTCAGACCCCAATTTTCCAAACTAGGACCTGACACTAAAATGACCTTGCAAGTTGATTCCTCCAATTTTTTCTACTCTAAAAGAATTCAGATAGATGAAAAATAATATAATGATCCAATCCAGATCATGTTCAGTGTTATTCTAAAGAAATGTAATATTAGTGTCCTATGTGATTTCGTGATATGGTTGAATGATTTGTAAATTGTCGTGGATATTCCATTAGAATTACAAGTTTATGCAATCTCTTAGTTATATAGTGTTTCACTTAAGATTAAAATGTAATATTACTATATTTATAAATCAAATACTAAAATAAGATGAGTCTAGAATAAAAGAAGATAAACCAAGTACCACACTATTCACACATTGAACACAATATTTACGTCGGGAAACACAATATGGGAAAACCCAACGAGAAGGTGATGACTATATTGTGCTCTTTTCTTCTCATATATGAAATTGTTATAGCACAAATTTCCACACCTATGCATTTGTGACATGGTCTAAACCTTCCCCTAGCTTGTTAATCAAAATCCCAACTTCCTTCAACAAAGTCACCTAAAAAAATTGATTTTTTTTTATATCTGTGGGTTTCCTTTATGCAACATGTGGACATTTGTGCCTTGCTAGCTTGCAGCCCACAGATGCCCTAAAAAAATGTAAAAAATAAAATAATTCCACTTTTTCAGGCGGGGATTTCGATTGGGATCGTTTCCCAACCTCCCTAAGCCCGTACCAAATAGAATTAAACCTCCTTAACCTCTTAAGGATCATATAAATGAACCATTTATGGAATGGATGAGGAGGAAGAACTAAGTTGCAATATCATGCTGGATTTGTTTTATCAAGCTTCCTTAATCCCTTCATTCTCTGAGTAACATCCCATACCTCGAAACTCCTTTTCTAGTGTTCCTTCCTTTCTATATATCACTATAGGGTGTGTTCCTATCCATGTTGAGTTATCCAAGGAATATGCTTACTCTAACACACCCAACCCCTACGGGTGGGGGTATTAGGATTTCATTTTTTCTTAACTATCTCAAATCCTCTCTTAGACAGTTCCATGTATTCTTCTCGTCAAGAGCTTCCCAACGGTGGAAAGTTCGCTCAAAACTGAGCTCCAAATCGAAGGTTATGGCCTTCAAAAAAATTTTGGGCTTAGACCTCTATACCACTAACACGTGGTGTCCACATGACACCTTGTCACACTTTCCCTTTGACATGGAGAAAACATTGCACCTATGTCATGCCTGCCAATCCTACCATGGGGAGATTCTGATCCATGTAGGTCAATTGTTGTTATCGCTCAAACTCTCTACTAGCACCCTCATCACTCACCTCTGACGGATACGGTATCGAAGAATATTCCCTTTTGATGCCATTCATTTGGGGCTAGAATGACTTGAGCAGTTTCACTACTCCGAAAGAAAGGTATCGAGGAATATACCCTCTCCATGATGGATGGATGTAGATGCAAGTCGCGATCTCCCAAAAGACAGTTGAGATATATTTGAAGTCTAAGGTTCTCTAGCCTCATTGACCATGCTCGACTCATCCACTGATGGGTGAGTGACTCCTACCGCTCTAAATTCACTCCAATTGCCCCGCTGGAATGCCACATCAGCCATGACGTTATGACTGCATTACTTAACTTAGACGAGACTCATGGAAGATCGATGGATATCATGCCATCTCTCCATATCCCGACCTACGGTTGATATCTTCCCTCTATTGGACTCACGCTCCTAAGCCATCAGAGGATTACTCTGAAGACAATAAACATTGGGCTAGATCGACTCGCACTCAATCCAGTCACCTAATAAGCTACTGACATGTGTCTCCTCTTTGATGCTCCCAATCATCTCTCTCCCTTCCGAATTACTAAGTGGGACATGTAATGATAAACGATTGGGGATTCATCCCTCCTGCTTCCAGATCTATGATTCACATTGGCTCGACTTCGAGGTCTTTTCTTCGAAGTTATTCTCACAACACATGAGATTTCCTTCCAAAGGCCTTACTCCGAAAGGTTTTGTTTCAAAGTCTCTCGTTCAAAGTCTTTCCTATGACATTCAAGGGATCTCTCTGAAGCGGTGACTCCAAAAAACCCACCAATCAACTGTCATGATCTATTCAAATCAACGATTGTTGTTATTTGCTGACCAACACAGGGTTTATAGAATCATAACTATCTGTTCTAAGGACTTAACCATTTTTCGAGTTCTGCAAGACTTCGATTTTGACTCTCGAGGACTCTAGATGATTCTGCGGCCCTTACGAACTGCAAAACTTAAGGTTAAATCCTCACATGATTGTGTATTCTCTCCACACAGGGAATATATATATATATATATATATATATATATATATATATATATATATATATATATATAATATTCTAGCGGGTAGTAGTTTGTATTTATTCGTTTTTGCGATTTAACCTGGAAATAGTAAACATCACACCATAGCTTATCTTACATCATTCAAAATCATAGGTTAAGTATACAAACAATCTCTTATATTTAGACATTCATATGTGCTATCATACAATTGTTCTATTCATGAGCATTCACATAAATCATTCACAGTCGGTTTCAGTATAGATGAACACTTATCTAATAAGGGAATAATCCAATCCAACTGATTGAGAGAGGACACATTTCGTCCCAACCTTAGGCCTTGTTGTAGAGTCACTTTCTACAATACGCCACCCCCATTCCAAGCCATGATACCACTAAGGAAATTGACTTGGTAAGGTTCCAAGTTTGCAATGATCCAAGAAGGTTACTCTCCTTCTCCCTCTGACACAATAGAAGTTGCCACCTCCCACCGAGCTTTGGGTTTCTACAGGTTTATTGGGTGGTTTCCCAACTGTATTTACTCTACACAAGCGAGTCGTTTATTTGATTAATAGTCCCTTGAATACCTCGCCTTACCAGTGTCATTTTCTATCTAGTAAGCACCAAGATGCAACCCATTATTTCTCTAGTTCGGGAATCCAGGTCATCTCTGTTCAAGGTGATCATCAATAGCTCAAACAAGCTTATTATTTTCTTTCAGAAATCTATTCCTTTCTTTCTCAATCAACACATTCATGCCTTTGCGCTCTGTTTCCTATCTCTTAGCCTTTCTCCTGCTCAATATTTTGTTGCATTCTTTAGTCTCTGGATGCCATCTCCATTTTGCAGGGTCTCTTTATCATATCTCCTTACTCTCCTCTATGTGTCTCTATGTTTCCATACTCTCTCATCCTGTTTCCTGCAGACATAACCTACAATTTATGTCTGCATTTTGTAGGTTATGTCTGCATTTTGTAGGTTGCATTTTTCCTTCGCTATGTTTCCTGCAGACATAACCTACAATTTTCCCTTCGTAATTTGAAGGGGGCGTTTTGTGGTACATTTCTCCCATTAGTTATTCAATTGGACATTCTCTCTCTATATGGGCCAAATGTCGTAGTCACTACTAATCAACCACCTCTATGACCTTCTCTTTAATGATCATGTGATATCCTCCATCAGTTTGGTGTGCTGGTAGGTGAATTCATCATGTTTGTAAGCATAAATTAGCTTGTTGTGCAAGATTCATATTTTCTTCACTAATGCATCTCATCTCCATTTCACTCAATGATCCCATCAGTCCCTATACCTCATCAATTTCCTCTAGTGTATCATGGATAGTACTTATCAAGGTTGTTCCCTCTCATTTAGCAATTTGGTGTTTGTATTAAATCAAAACACAATTACATGCCTCATATTGTTAACATATGGAGTTTGTGCTTAATTATAGTCTTCGGAGAAAACGGGGTGTTACATTCCCCTCCCCCTTAACGAAACACCATCATCTATGTTTAAAACACCATGAATTTACAATTATACAATAAAAAAAAATGGGTATGCCAAAGCCATGGCATCTTTCAGCTCCCATGTAGCTTCATTGGCTCCAAAGTGATTCCATTGCACCTTTACCTACGCGATGGATCGATTTCAGAGCATTGTTTCTTTCTTGTCCATGATGCATTGGGGATATGGATGGAATTCTCACTCTGGTTCCACCTGTATTACAATCCAATCAATAATATGATTAGAATCATATGCATATTTCTTTAACAAAGACACATGGAATACATTATGTGCTCTAATAGTAGTTGGTAAGGCAAGTTTGTATGCTACTAGTCCTATTCTCTCTAGGATTTCAAATGGTCCATAATAACGAGGAGCCAACTTAGAAGACATCCCCATTTTTAGGTACCTTCTCTTGGGTTTCACCTGGAGATACACATGGTCTCCTATTTTAAACTCTCTGGGGGTTCTCTTGCTATCAACATAACTCTTATGTCTACCTAGGAAAACTTTAGATTCTTCCGTATATAAACTATGGCTTGCTCCATTTCCTTTAGTAATTCAGGTCCAAGTGTAACTTTGTCCACTGGATTGTCCCAAATAATCATAATTATGCACTTAATGTCATACAGAGCCTCGAACAATCTCATCTTCAATGATTCTTGATAACCATTGTTGTACGCAAATTCTACCAAAGGTAGATATTCTTCCCATTGCTTGGGTCTACGCATAACATGCATTCATAGCATATCCTCTAACACTTTGTTCATCCTTTCAGTTTGACCATCGGTTCAAGGATGGTAGGTCATGCTAAACGCCAACTGTGTCTCTAAAACTGCAAATAATCTTCGCCAAAATTTTGAGGTGGACTTAGCATCTCTTTATGAAATTATGGTTTTAGGAAAAATGTGAAACTTGAATATCTCTTTCATGAAAACATTGGCAATGCCTATGGCTTTAAAAGTAGACTTTATGGGAATAAAATGAGTTTTCTTGCTAAACTTATCTACTAAAAACATGCTTGCATCATGTTGTTTGACTCTCTTTGGTAAACACATGATAAAATCCATGGAAATGACTTCCCATTTCCATTCTGGTATATGTATAGGTTGCAATAGTCCCACAGGGTGTCGATGCTCGACTTTCACCTATTGGCACTCTAAGCACTCCATAATACAACGAGCAATGTCTTGCTTCATCCTAGGCCAATAATACAATTGCCTAAATGTTGTCACCATCTTATGGTAACTGGGATGACCGACGTATGGCCTCCTGTGGAACTCATCCATAATCAATTGCCTTAGATCTGTTGAATTAGGCACATATAACCTCTTATTATATATTAACAGATTATCAACCCTTAGCTGGCATCCTTCGTAGCTCTTTTCCTTAGGTTCTTGCTGCAACTTTTCCTTCACTTGATTCAAGAACTTGTCTTCCGACAAGAGGGTCTTAATCCTTTGTTGAATGTTGGACTCTGCTATAGTTGTTGTTGCTAAGAGTATTGTCTGAACACTTCAGATGAGTATGTCAACTACTTTGTTCTCTTTTCCTTTATATGTTTGATTTGGAATTCAAATTCAATGATCAATGCCATTCACCTGGCCTATCTGTCATTCAACCTTGGTTGGTCAAATAAATAATTCAGACCACAATGGTTAGTCATGAGGATAAATCTCCTCCTGAGTAGGTAATGTCTCCACATCTTCAACACATGTACAATTGCGACAAGTTCTAGGTTGTGGGTAACATACTTCTGCTCATGTTTGTTCAACTTCCATGATTCATAACAAACCACATGTCCTTCTTAGATGATAACTCCGTCGAGTCCCTCCTTGCAAGCATCTGTGCAAACCAATAAGTCTTTTTCTAGGTCCACAATCTTTAAAATAAGGGTGTTGGTCTACATTTGTTTTAGTTGCTGGAAACTATTGACCACATGAACCTCCTTCCCTTCCTTTGGAATGACGTAATAGGATTTCCAATCTTGGAGAATCCCTTGATGAATATCTTGTAATATCTAGCTAATCCCATGAAGGATATCACTTCTTTCATGTTTCTAGGGGCAGACCAATCCATGATTTTTTTTATCTTTGCAGGGTCTACTTCAACTCCTTCGGCTGACATTACATGGCCTAGATACTAGATTTCCTTTTTAAATAAATCACACTTGTTGAATTTGGCATATAGATGATGCTCTCTTAACACCTGTAACACCATTCTTAGATGTTCTTAATTCTCCTCTCGATTCTTGGAATACACCAGAATATCGTCCACAAACACTCAAACAAACTTGTCTAAATACTTGCTCAGCACACTATTCATCAAACACATGAATGTAGCTAGTGCATTTGTAAGTCCAAATGGCACCACAACAAACTCATAGTGCCCATACCTTATCCTAAAGGTTGTCTTGTGGATATCTTCGTCTTTAATCTTGACTTGATGATACCCCAATCTCAAATCTATTTTTGATAAAATTGTAGCCCCTATGATATGATCAAATAGATTGTTTATTCTAGGCAAGGGGTACTTGTTCTTGATGTTCATCTTGTTCATTTGTCTATAATCGATGCATAATCTTAAGGTACCATCCTTCTTCTTTACAAACAGGGTTGGCTCTCCCCATGGGGACACACTCAGTCTGATGTAACCTTTGTTCATCATTTCTTCCAATTGCATCTTCAGTTCCACCAACTTGTGCATACTCATCCTATAAGGAACTCTCGATGTTGGAATTGATCCCGGCATCAGATCGATTGGAAATTCAAGGTCTCTTTTTGGAGGTAATCCAGACACCTCCTCGAAAAATACATCCCTGAGCTCCCATAACACTGGATGATCTTCAATCTTTATCTCACCACTTTCTGTTGAATTTAGTACTTGTATATCATACAGATGACACCCTTTTCCGCTAAAATTATTGAGTTGTAACGCTAATATTTGTCTCACAAAGACTAGATTTTGAATTCCTTGCAACATTCTCATATTGCCTCCCTCATCTTCACATTATAGAATTTTCTCATAACAGTTCAATTTTTCCTTATGGGCAGATAACCAATCCATTCCGAAAAACACTCCATAAGAGCCAAGGGGTAGAACATTCAGATCCGCTTGGGTCTGAAATCTCTCCATCTTAATTGGAAAAGCTTCAATGACCTCTGCCACTTTTCTCTTTGTTCCAATGGCTAATTGAACTAACCACGCTTTGGTGTGATTCTTTCTCTATAATGAACATGCCTCAACCACTTGAAGTGAAACATAAATAAGATTATATCTTGGTTCAATTAAAATAGAGATTGGTTGTTCAATAATTATACCTTCCAATTCCACCACAGAGGCTTGGTGGTTTTCTTGTCGATTTTCTACCACTACATAGATTCTTGGTACACTCCTGGCTACATATTTGACTGTAGTTGTCCCATGTACGTTATATAATCTTCTACTGTCATGCTACCTATGGGGACAATCCCTCAATATATTTGTCTCTACACATCTCCAACATTGCAAAGGTCCTTTCTTGGGCTCCTCTGCTCTTTCCTTTACTTGCTCTATTGGCTTATTCATACTTTGAGATGAAATTTTTTCCGATTCACACTCTTGCTTGGATGACCCGACTGTGCATCCTTCTTGTAATTCTTGTGGGAAAAAGACTTGAATCCCTTCTTTTGGAATCCACTCTTGTCCTTTCTTTTCCAATCCTTAGGAGACTCATGCTTGAGCTTAGACTCATCGTAACAACATTTAACCTCTCAAATGGTGTCTTCCAATGTCTTGGGTTTGTCAAACTCAATTTGATCTTGGCATGACTGTGGTAACCCACTGAGAAAACATTGAATTCTTTCCTTCTCGTCCTTAAGGTAGGGAACAATATACCTTAACAGTTCCATAAATCGTTTTGCAGATGCCTCCAAGGTGAGTTGCCCCAACTTAAGCTCATATAATTCCTTTATTTTGTCATCATAATACTTTTTAGATAGGTAAGCTTTGAAAAAATATCTCTCAAATTGTTTCTAGGTTAATTTTCTTTCCTTTATCTTTTTTATTTCATTGAGGTCTTCCCACCAGATGGAAGCCCCTCCATTCAAGTTAAACACTGCAATCCTTTCCTTGGTATTGTCTAGGAAGTTATGTACTCAGAAGTACTTTTTCAAGCTAAATATCCATGCTTCGACTTCCTCTCCTTTTCTTTATTTATCCATCAAAGGTAGGTGGCTTAGCCTTCTTGAATTGTCCAGTCGGAAAAATCTGAGATTTCTACCTCTTTCTCCTCTTATAATTACTGGATTTCGTGCCACTATTAGACTATCCTACTTAATTAGTCTTCTGACTAGAGGACTCTGCGGAAATTCCTCCACTCGATCCACCTCTCTTAGTGCCTTGACACTTTATTTTGGAATAACTCTTTCCCACATCGTTGTGATCCAGTCCATGCTTTTGGGAATCCAAAAGGGTTTTCAACCTCTCCTACTATTGTAATTCTGCATTGCTAGGACCTTACTGCAGATGTTTTGAATTTTAGATAGACTCTGCAGTAGAACTTCATTCAACTTTTCATGTTCGGCATGGGATCTAATAAGCCTCTCATTATTTTCCTTCATATGCCTCACAATGTCCATCAAATATGGAGTTTCCCTATCCCTCCGACCATCATATTCTTAATCTCTAAGTTGTGATAGGTCATCCATACTGTGAGCCTTTTTCAATTTGTCCTATGCGTTGAAACAATAATCACAATTAGAATTCCATGACAGTATTATGATTCATGCATTCAATACAACATATATCCTTTTTAAACAATATTAAGCAGTCTTGGTGACCCATTCAAGCCTAGAGTTTGAACTATGCTCCGATACCACTCTATAACACACCAAACCCCTATGGGTGGGGGTATTAGGACTTCCTCTTTTCTTAACTATCTCAAATCCTCTCTTAGAAAACTCCATCATCTTTTTCTTGGCGATAACTTCCCAACAATGGAAATTTCGCTCAAAACTAAGCTCCAGATCGAAGGTTATAGCCTTCAAAATGTTTTGGGGTTCGACCTCTATACCACTAACATGTGGTGTCCACATGACACCTTGTCACACTTTCCATATGACATGGTGACAACGTTGCACCTATGTGGAGCTTGTCAATCCTCCCACAAGGATATTATGATCCACGTAGGTCAATCGTTGTTATCTCTTAGACTCTCTACCAGTACCCTCATCACTCACCTCCGACGAATATGGTATCAAAGAATATTCCCTTTCGATGCCATCCATTCGAACCTAGAACGACTTGAGCAGTTTTACTACTCTGAAAGAAAGGTATCGAGGAATATACCCGTCTCCTTAATGGACAAACATAGATGCAAGTCACGATCTCCTGACATATGGTTGAGATCTATTCAAATTCTAAGGTTCTCCGGCCTCGTTGACCATGCTCGACTCATCCACTGATGGGTGAGTGACTCATGTCACTCTAAATTCACTCTGGCTTCCCTACTAGCATGTCACATTATCCATGACGTTAGAACTACATTCCTTAACTTAGATGGGACTCACAACAGATCGATGGATATTGTGCCATCTCTCCATACCCTGACCTATGGTCGATATCTTCCATCTATCAGACTCGTGCTCCTAAGAGATCATAGGATTAATCTGAAGACATTAAACATTGGACCAACTCAACTTGAACTCAATCGAGTCACCTAATCAACTACTGACATATGTCTCCTCTCTGATGCTCCCATTCATCTCTCAGCCTTCCAACTTACTAAGTGGGACCTGTAATGATCAACAACTGGGGATTAATCCCTCTCTCTTCTAGATATACGATTCACACTAGCTTGACTTCAGGGTCTTTTCTTTGGAGTTATTATCACAACACATGAGATTTCCTTTTGAAGGCCTTACTCTGAAAGGTTTTGTTTCAGATTCTCTCATTCAGAGTATTTCCTATGACATTCGAGGGATCTCTCTGAAGTGGTGACTCCGAGCAACCGATCAATCAACGATCACGATCTCTTCATATCAACAATTTTTTTCTTCGCTAACCAACACAAGGTTTATAGAATCATAACTATTCATTCTAAGGATATAGCCATTTTTCGAGTTCTACAAGACTTCGATTTTGTCTCTCGAGGACTCAAGACGATTCTGCGACCCTCATGAACTATCAAAATTAAGGTTAAAGCCTCACGTGATTTTGCAGGATCTCCACATAGGGAATATATATATATATATATATATATATATATATATATATATATATATATATATATAGTATTCTAGCGGGCAGCGGTTTGTATTTATTCAATTTTGCGATTTGACCAGGCAATAGTAAACATCACAACATAGCTTATCTTACAACATTCAAAATCATAGGTTAAGTATACAAACAATCTCTTAGATTTACACATTCATATGTGCTATCATACAATTGTTATATTCATGAACATTTACATAAATCATTCATAGTTTATTTCAGTACAAATGAATACTTATCTGATAAGAGAATAATCCAATCCAATTGACTGAGAGAGGATGCCTTTCCTCCCAACCTTGGGCCTTTTTGTAGAGTCACTTCCTACAACATGCCATCCCCGTTCCAAGCCATGATACCACCAAAGAAATTGACTTTGTAGGGTTCCAAGTTTGCAATGATCTAAGAAGGTTACTCTCCTTCTCCCTCTGACACAACATAAGTTTCCACCTACCATCGAGCTTTGGGTTTATATAGGTTTATTAGGAGATTTCTCAATTGGATTTCCTCTGCACAAGGGAGTGCCTTCTTTGCTTAAGAGTCCTTTGGAGACCTCCCCTTACCAATGCCAGTTTCTGTCAAGTAAGCACCAAGTTGCAGCCCATTATTTCTCCAGTTCGGGAATCTGAGTCATCTATGTTCAGGGTGATGATCAACAGCTCAGACAAGCTTCCTATTTTCTTCCAGAAAATTATTCCTTTATTTCTCAATCAACACATTTGTCCCTATGTTCTCTGTTACCCATCTCTGAGACTTTCTCATGCTCCATATTTTGTTGCATTCTTCAGTACCTGGATGCTATCTCCATTTTGCAGGGGCTCTTTCTCATATCTCTGTACTCTCCTCTGCGTGTCTGTGTTTTTCCATACTCTCTCATCCTACGCACATTGCATTTTTCCTTCCTTGTTCTTCTTCTCCATCCCCTCAGGATATATACAACATCCTGCAGACGTAACCTACAGTCCTCCCTTCATAATTTGAAGGGGCAGTTTTGTGGTACATTCCCCCCATCAATTATTCAATTGGACACTCTCTCTCTATATGGGCCAACTGTCGCAATCATTACTACTCAACCACCTCTAGGACCTTCTCTTTAATGATAATGTGGTATCCTCCATCAATCTGGTGTGATGGTAGTTGAAGTCACCATGTTTGTATGCATAGATTATCTTGTTGTGAAAGCTTCCTATTTTCTTCATTGATGCATCTCATCTCCATTTCACTCAAACATCCCATAAGTCCCTCTACCTCATCAATTTCCTCTGGTGTATCATGGCTAGTACTTATCAAGGTTATTCCCTCTTAGTGAGCAGTTTGGTGTTTATATTAAATCAAAACACAATTACATGCCTCATATTGTTAACATATGAAGTTTGTGCATAATGACAGTCTTGGGAGAAAACATGGTGTTACACTTATCACTTGAGTCGATGCTTGAAGGTCTTTGGAGGAACTCAAGGAAGTTGGCTTCGAACCTGTGTTGAAGGCTGAATCAGGTTGTAACTGCCCTTCTCACATTGTTGGTAATAAAATAGTTATATTTCCCTCCTATTGTGTGTTTATTGGTTCATTATATGCTAATGTCTTTTATATATGGTTCGATCTATGCACATGATATATGCTATTTGAATGTGTAACTACCTTGCAGTATTCTATTCTTGGTTTCATATTGCAAGCTAGTTCTGAAAGATATTTGGAGTGCAAGAAGCGAGAGCATAGATCAACATTGAATGAAGGATTCAAGGTGTGAGTCATCTCCTTCTTCCTTTCTTATCTCCCTTTATAAAAGTAGTTATTTCCTATATGCATTGATATAGATGAGGGTATGTTGTGTATTCTAAATTTGGTCTTGCTCTGTTGTGACTTGACCCAAGGTCACAGGGGAAAAATCCCTTAATCAGAAATGAAAATACAAAGAAAAGTGAACTCACTATGGAGTTGTCATTGAAAATATGGCCTATATGGTTGCTATAAGGCATATTTCTTCTGCTATTATGCTCAAATATCCCACTCCCGTATTCTACCCAACTATGGAATAATAATTAATAAAATAAGAATGGAACCCCTTATTTTCCTAGTGGCCTAATATTTAACATGTCATGATAGTTGTCTAGCATTAGGGTTATAGTTTTTGCACACCTCAACTCTTAATTATGTAACATTCCCCAACCCAGCTAACGCCCATTACGTGTGAAAAACACACAAAAACATAAAAAAAATATGCTAACTAATCATGTAGCTTACCTGCTACATGAAAACATATAGTTTTAACCATATGCTAATACCATGAACTAGATGCATATAAAAATTCTAAAAACACACATAAATGAAATTAATAATTCATGACACCAACATATAAATCGGTCGCATACACAAAGTTCATGCACAACAATTAAAACTCATAATGCAAGACAAAAAATAGATAAAAAACTTATATTTTTAAAATAGTTGTGCAACCAGCTGCTTGGGATGGACATTCCACCCAACTATAGACTTTTTGAAATCCAAATAACAATAACAAGTCACCCCCAAGATGGGGATAGAAATCCACAAAAGAGGATGGTCTCTCGCTCTCCACTCACAACATAGAAAATCCCACAATCCGCTAGTATTCTCCTACAACTATCCTGATTTTCCACCAGCTCTATTCCTCTCGACCTATCCAACCCAAGGAATGTACCCCTTCACCATTATTACTCCATCGAACATCCCATTCATTTATCAAGGTCTCCATTTCTCAAGTAACTATTAATATCACTATTGGGAAACTCAAGGAAGATCATTGCTAGGAAAACTACCAGGAAAAACAAAAACAATCACTTGTTGTTACAACACAACTGGCAGAGGAGTTCACTCTTTTAGCCTGAAAACTTGGATCTTCAGTATTTTTCTCCAAATACACTCCATAATTTTCCCTCCATGGTTTCTCCAGCTCTAAATCTCTTCTTCCCTATTTTCTACTTGTTTTTCATGCAAAAACATGACTGTCTAAAAATATTGCAACTGCCTATACAGATTTCCTCTCTTTGCTTGCTTGCTTAACTTACACATATAAGGGAAATTTTATTTTGCAACCCTTCCTCCTCCATACTAGTTGCAAAATTCCTACATAATTGTCCATGTTAACAATTTGGGCATTTCGTCATTGTAGTATTCTTCAGTGGACAGATTATAATTCCACAAGAATAAAAAAAACAAAACATATAGTGGTTCCACCGAAACCCTTATTTAGGACCTATCCCATCATATTCCTCTCTTTTCCCTGATCATCGTGGTACCTAACACTTCTAAGAATTTTTTCCGTGGACTCACCCACCCTTTCCGACACCCCTATTTATCATCTATCTCATTGCATTCCTATTTTCGCCTTGCTCGTTGTGGTACATATCATTTATCACTTCTTTTTCCATGGACCCACTCCCCCTCCCCGACACCCGTCGTTCCCAAATGACCACCACTTACAACCAAGAACTCCTTCATTTGCAAGACGAATCCAAACAACACAAAGAGACCATCCATAGAATGACTTCTGAAATTGCTTCTGCCAATTCCAAATTTGAATCCTTCAAGGTCGAAGTTAAGGGAGAATTTGACTTCGTCTACTCTGATATCAACCGATTGTTGAAAAAATCCTAGGGCTCTCCCTCCTTTGACAAAAATTCACACTACAAAGGTGTAGACTCTTCCCATACTATGGTATGTTTATTGACTACATTTTGGTGTGGAGCTTTATGAACGCTTTAACACCGACATCCACCATTTAGGTCATTTGACCAAGTTGAGGTAGTCTAACATAGTTGAAGAGTTTATATATTCCTCTGAGCACTTGGATTCCATAATAGAGGGTGTTTCGGATTCCTTCTTCAGGGAATTCTTTATCAATGGCCTCAAGGATGAATTTCACGCCCATGTCCTAATGGATTTCCCTCAAACTTGGTTGGAAGCTACTAAAAGAGCCAAGGAAGCACACCATATTGTCTCTGCCCAAAACCAAAAATCCTCCTTTATTCCTCGCACTTGAATCACTAATCCCACTTCTCCTCCTACTCCTCTCAATATCTAGAAATTAAATAGAGAATAAATGGATGAATGCCAACTCACGGGTCTTCGCTATAATTGTGATGATAAATATTTTTTGGGGTACAAGTGTAAGGAACATAAGTTGTTTATGGAAATTTCTAAGGATGTTGTTGATGGGGAGGATGATGTTTCCCCAGTTGAAGAGATACCCCTAGAAAATGGTCTTACTCTGGCCTCAGATTCACTAGGAGTTGAACCGCTAATTTCGTTGCACACCCTCACTGGCTTGTATGCTCCCTAAACCTTCAAGTTAATTGTTAATTGGCTACATTAAGCATAAGAAATTCATCATCCTAGTTGACAATGGAAGCACCCACAATTTTATTCATCACTGCATTTCCCAAGAAATCAATTATTATATCCATGTAGTCAACAACTTTCAAATCATGATTGCCAATGGCGGTTCCATGAAATGTGGAGGACATTGTGAAAATGTGCACCTACAAATTGCTCAGTACCAAATGAAATATCATATGTTTTCTATTAACATGGGTGGTTGTGACATTATGCTCGGTGTTAAATGGTTATGCGCTCTCAGCCCCATCCTCATGGATTTTAAGAACCTAACCATGCAATTTTGATCTAGGTGGATATTTGGTGGCCACCCACCTATTCCAACTGGATCCTTTTGACAATTTTAGTTCATCGCGTTCTTTTGTAATTATTTGTAATTGAGGGTCCTACACTTTCAGGGTTTTATGAATCCTTACACAACTTCCATATGGATATTGGTGGCTTCCCACCTAATCCAACTGGCTTATTTTGGAAGATTTCATGTTAGTACATCTTTTTGTACTTCCAAGGCCGTTTTGGGGCCCTAAACAATGTTTTTTTGGCTTTCCACAGTCAAACTATAGACTGATTCAAATTTTGACAACATAATGTGTATTTCTTGAAAATACCTTTCCAACGGGATATCACGTGCCTAAAACGAAGGTCGTATGCAAAAGTTATGACCCAGGGAAGTTGAGGTACTAACTTACCCATCAGGGCCCACATAACTTTTGGTGTTTCATCTCCTAGGGTTAGGTTTGTGGATGTCTAGGGTTTTGGAATTCATGAGTAATGTTAAAAATGCATATGGATCCTCATTGTAATCATTCTACT
>ML817616.1:90883-113656 GCA_009831015.1 Picea engelmannii
TGTGAAAATATCTTCTTAAAGGATAGCAAGGATGATTCATTTAGGGTTGAGTGTAGAAATGTAGGAGGAAGATGTACATGAGAGTAAAAACAATTCAACACAAGACTTAAATGATCCTTGATAGAAAGAACATGAAGAGATTATCCCATACCTCTGATTACCTAAAGTGAAAACAATGTTAAGCACATGACAAAGATCATACCACTTTGGCATCAGTACCAGATAAGTAATGGAGTAGGTTTCTACAGTACCAGAACATATAGTATTGGAACAAAGTGATATGATGGATGATTTTTATTTATTCATGGCGACAACCACTTCACAAGGGAATTTAGTGATAATATATGAGGAGATGTATACAAGGGCTTGCAAAAGTTCATGGTAGAAAGCGTGCAATAATTGAGAGTAACCATATGTTTACTGCATAATTAGTCTAATTCCTTTAGTAAAATGAAAAATGTTGAATTTATGTGTCCTAGTACTTAAATCGAGCAACAAAACTTGAATATATGATTAAAGCTACCAACACCTTATTACTAGTACCGAATCACCTGAGTACCAGATGGATGCAGGTTTGTGTTTCAGTACCAGAATAGTGTAGAGTTGTGGTTTAGTATCGGAATAACATAGACCTCCTCCTTTGGTACCGGATGAGCACACAAGTGACCATCAGTACCGGATGAGCACAATACCAGACGAGCACAGGAATGTTGTTCAGTACTGGATAAGCGCAGACTTTCTCCTTTGGTACCGGGTAAACGCAGAGACAAACATTGTTTGCAGTACTGGATGAACACAATTCTGCATTACCAGAATAGAATGGTACCGGAATTATGGAAATGACTATCAAATCCCAGCACTGAAAATGTTGATTTGGCCTCACCGATGGAAGTTGCAAAAGAATATGAAGGTTTCAACAACCACTCCCCCATGCCTGAGATTTTTCATGGCCTCATGCAAACAATGTGAGATGCTAAAAAGGGTTGCTCAGAGAGTTGTGAACACCTGCTAAAAACAAACCAATAGAACTAATTAAAACTGGATTTTTATTCATGCTTACAAACAGAAAATTTAAGGAAAATGTCAAAAGTTGAATTATTAGCTATGAATAAAATGGTTTGGACTTAACATTCAGTTTCAATTGTTATTAAAAGATCACTTAATCGATCATCCTTGTGAAATAGCGGTCTTAAAATAGATAGGTAAATATAAAGCATGAATGCATCATTTTTAACAACTTTAAGGAAAAAGAAGAATTTTGAAGAAATAGGTCATGAAGCACTCCCTTAAGTGTTATATTTTGTTGACAAGGATGCCTTCTCCGCTTTTGAAACCCTTCTAGTATCATTTGTGTATTTGGAGGATGAAGAGATTCCCTTCTCATAAAATTCCAAACAAAATCACCATAACTTTTAAAAAGAAATCTACTATAGGAACAAAAGATCTTAAACTGATTGCTTTATTAGCTTTTGACATTCCCATTTATGAAAAGTATGAAAGATAGGTTGCATTGTACTTATGTGCAACATTTATTTATTTATTTACCTATCCTACTCTAATTGAACAAAAGAAAATGTCCTTCAAGTATAGGAATACTTCCAGTGAAGCCATGTGCATAACAGGGTTAGAAATATATCCATACTCAAATTTAAAAGATAAATTTTAATGCATACCAGAGTATGAAGGACCAACTGCTTTGATGATGAGATCAAACAATAAATAAAAGAGTTGTGTGACCTAATAACTAATTGAAACCAAATTTCAATAGGATCATTATATTCTTGTTTCTCTTCTTTGTTTAGGTCACACTGAATGTCCTCCTCTACTATGCTATGCAGATTATCCTCTTCAAGATGATTGGTCTTTGGAGTACATACAAGATTTGTTGAGAGGCATGATAAGGACTCCTTAATCTCAAGTTCCACTAGTTTATCTCCATTGAATTCTATCAATGATTCTTTATTCTCCTTAACAAATTGACAAGAGGAATCCGACGGGACTTCCAAATCTTCCTATGGAGAGACAACTAGATTCTTGACTGCTGTGAAGATATGTTCTTTCTAAGAGGCGGAAATCCCAGCTGCTTCCAGAATGAGAGAAAGTTCTTCGAGGAACATTCTTCAAGCTCTTGATCATCCTTTAATTACTCTAGTTGGTTGATGGTACCTGTTTCGCAACACATATTAGTACTCGAGGGAGTGCTTCATAAGTTACCTCTTATGCACGTAAACAAGGTCATCGAGTGTATTATGGAGGAAACCGTCAATTAGATACACATGGAATAGGTAAAATAGGCTCAGATAGAAGGTAATATAGGGCATTAGAAGTGTCAAAATGGAGACTCAACATGGAGCACGATGGTGAGTGCAGCCATGAGAGGTTGAATGAGGCAGTTAATGACATGATTTGTGCTCCCTTTCTTATACTTGATGTTGATATGGAATTGCTACAGGTATGTGGACCACTTCTCATGACGATCGTTCTGCAACTTTCCCTATGTTTGTATGAACTGCAAAGGCTTGTGATTAGTGTGGATGATTGTTTACTTTCCCAGAATGTAATGTTTCCATTGACGGTAGGCTTGTATAATGGCATGCACTTCCTTTTCATAGGTTGGGTATTTCTGGACAATATCCGAGAGTGTCTCACTATGGTATGCTACCTGATGACTGTGTTGAGTGAGAACTGCGCCTAAAACATAGTCAGATGCATCGGTCTCAATATTGAATGGTTGTTGCAGATAGGGTGAGAGTATTGCTACTAAGCACAATTGATGCTTCATATCATCAAATTCCCGTTGTTGTTTCTTCCCCCGGGTGAACTTTTCCTTGCCACCGCCCTTAGTCACTTGGCTAAGGGCCCATGCAATATGGGAGAATCCCAACATGAACCATCGGTAGAAGTTGGCAAGTCCCAAGAAGCTCTAAAGCTCGGTTAGTGTGGTCGTGGTTGGCCAGTCAAGGATGACTTGGATCTTAGTTGGATCCACATGTACCCCATTTTCATCAACAATGTATCCCAAGTATTGGACCTTGTTCATGCCAAAGGATCATTTTTCCAAGTTGGCATATAGCTTGTGGTGCCACAGAGTGCTCAAAATCTATTGAATATGTTGCATGTGCTCCTCCCAAGTTTTGTTGAAGATGAGGATGTCATCCAAATATACCACCACAAAAGAGTTGGTGAAGGGTCTCAATACATCACCCATCAACCTCATGAAAGTTGTTGGTGCATTTTTTAGGCCAAAGGGCATGACCAACCATTCGAAGAGACCTTCTTTAGATTTTAAAGCTATCTTCCATACATCAGTCAGTTCGATGGGAACCTGGTGGTAGCCAGACTTTAGGTCAATATTGCTGAAGAACTTGGCCCCTTTGAGTTGGTCAAAAAGGTCATTAATTCATGGAATTGGGTACCAATTCCTGACTGTGATTTTGTTTAATGCTTTGTAATCAATGCAGAGCCGCCAGGTCATGTCTTTCTTCTGCACCAGTACAATTGGGCTTCCGCAAGGGGAGGAGCTAGGTCCGATGTGCCCTTTTTGAAGAAGATCTTGGATCTGATGCTTGATTTCGTCATTTTTCATCAATGAGTGATGATAAACTAGTCCATTAGGAAAATGTGCATTGGGGGTTAGATCAATTGGATGCTTGACTTGGAAGTACATCAGTACCCTGGTGGGTGAGGAGAAGATGTCTCTGTACTCTTACACGATTCCATCCACTTTCTTCTGCTACAAAGAGAGGCTTTGTGTAGAGGTCACAGATGTGACGACGAACTTATGCTTAATGTGAGAATGGATCACAAAGAAGATAAACTTCCTGGTCTGTGAAATTACCTTAATCGAGTGCTTAGCAGAGATTAAAGAAATAACGGTAGGCGATGCTACCTCTGGTATCTTGTACAATGTCTACCAAGAGTAATAATAACACTACAGAGTCTAGACTCATACACAACATGTCACTTTCACAAATATGGTTGTACTAAAAGAACATCACAAAATTCAAGGGGATCAATATCACACAATACCTCATCTTTGAAGGGCTTGATGTCATAAGGAAGACGACACTGTTGGATGATGCAAAGATCTCTTCCTTGGCGAAGCTAGTCGATGGTGTAGGGTTGTGGGTGTGGTGTCATCAGTAGTTCCAACCACTTGACAACCTCTGTTGAGATCTGGTTCTTCTGACTACCACTAACAACAATGAAATGAAGCAGATCCCCCTTTACCCACATATGTGAGTGAAAGAGGCGTTCCCCTTCCTCTGGTTATTTTGGTTCGCTTAGATGGAATTTGGTGGTAGTGATAGTGGAACTAGGTTCGGCATCGACGATATTCTTCCCTCCTTCAGGATTTGATTCGGATTCAGAATCTACCTCTGACTGGGAAGCTTTCAGCTTGACCACCAATGACTTGTTGGAGCAACATTCTCTGGTGTTGTGCCAAGGGATTTTATAGTATTCACACAACTTTCTCGTGTCCTTATTCAACTTATCATTACCCTTGTTTTGTTGTGGCTTGGACTAGTTTTCCTAAGAGAGGCCATATTTTCTTTGTCTCTTTTATTTTGGGTTGGGGCCGCCTTTACCCTGCTTAGACTATGAGGAGTTTTCATATCCAAACTCTCTCCTCTTCTGCTTAAATTTTTGCTCGATCTGGACAACATATCTATAAGTCATACCCAATCATATGATGTCTGAAAACTCCATTTTTGTTTGAATGTGTCTATGTAGACAATCACAATATTTTAGCACCAGATGACATTCAGAGTCTTTGATACCCAATTTGGTGCACAGGGTATGGAAATAATGGTGAAATTCGGTACTGTCTAGTCCCTTTCCTGATGTAGGGTGGTCCATCTTGTGTACTGGTCCTCGTATCTTCCAACATGGTAGTATTATTCTTTAATGACATCCTTGAAAAAATCTCATGTGGGGGCGACCGCAAATTTTGTAGATTCATCTATGGCCCTTTGCTCAGAGTAAGTATCCCACTAGTCCTTGACATGGGGGATGACCTTAAGAAGTGCAAAAGTAATATTTTCCCTATTGAAAAAATTGTGGACCGAAAAATACCCTTTGAGAAGATTCAACCATTTATATACAACACCTACATCTATCATTCCTTCAAATAATGGAATGACAAAATTTACTTGTACCTTAAAGGGGGTTGCATGGCCGCTTGATGAAGATGCGCCTCCTTTGGGAAACCGTCGAAGGATCTGTGCAAATTTGTCCATCATTTCGTTCCTTTGTCGTGCAAGGGCTTCCTCAAGCAACATTTTAAAAGGATCCCCTGCTCCACCATCTTTCTTTTTGTCCCCCATGGGTTATTTTCGGGCTTGGCGTAACCGATCTTGCAAAGGCTTGACTAGTTCGAGTCCCAACTTCTTGTACCTAGATCTTGTCGGGGACATGCATGGAGAAAAATAAATTAAGAGCAGACCCCTCGGATACCACTGATCTAGATTTATGAGTGGAACAAAATGAATAAAAGATTGAATACAATAACACAAAGATACGGAGAACAACAAAAGATATCCAGTGAACAATAACTTCTATTGAATAAATAAAATAGGTTCAAACTGTAAAACTGCAGAACTGAAAACAACTTGCTCGAATGGTGGTAGCTATCTCTAAGAAGAGATGTGGCTACTACACACATCTATCTAAGTAGAATGATTACAATGAGGATCCATATGCATTTTTAACATTACTCATGAATTCCAAAACCCTAGACATCCACAAACCTAACCCTAGGAGATGAAACACCAAAAGTTATGTGGGCCCTGATGGGTAAGTTAGTACCTCAACTTCCCTGGGTCATAACTTTTGCATACGACCTTCGTTTTAGGCACGTGATATCCCGTTGGAAAGGTATTTTCAAGAAATACACATTATGTTGTCAAAATTTGAATCAGTCTATAGTTTGACTGTGGAAAGCCAAAAAAACATTGTTTAGGGCCCCAAAACGGCCTTGGAAGTACAAAAAGATGTACTAACATGAAATCTTCCAAAATAAGCCAGTTGGATTAGGTGGGAAGCCACCAATATCCATATGGAAGTTGTGTAAGGATTCATAAAACCCTGAAAGTGTAGGACCCTCAATTACAAATAATTACAAAAGAACGCGATGAACTAAAATTGTCAAAAGGATCCAGTTGGAATAGGTGGGTGGCCACCAAATATCCACCTAGATCAAAATTGCATGGTTAGGTTCTTAAAATCCATGAGGATGGGGCTGAGAGCGCATAACCATTTAACACCGAGCATAATGTCACAACCACCCATGTTAATAGAAAACATATGATATTTCATTTGGTACTGAGCAATTTGTAGGTGCACATTTTCACAATGTCCTCCACATTTCATGGAACCGCCATTGGCAATCATGATTTGAAAGTTGTTGACTACATGGATATAATAATTGATTTCTTGGGAAATGCAGTGATGAATAAAATTGTGGGTGCTTCCATTGTCAACTAGGATGATGAATTTCTTATGCTTAATGTAGCCAATTAACAATTAACTTGAAGGTTTAGGGAGCATACAAGCCAGTGAGGGTGTGCAACGAAATTAGCGGTTCAACTCCTAGTGAATCTGAGGCCAGAGTAAGACCATTTTCTAGGGGTATCTCTTCAACTGGGGAAACATCATCCTCCCCATCAACAACATCCTTAGAAATTTCCATAAACAACTTATGTTCCTTACACTTGTACCCCAAAAAATATTTATCATCACAATTATAGCGAAGACCCGTGAGTTGGCATTCATCCATTTATTCTCTATTTAATTTCTAGATATTGAGAGGAGTAGGAGGAGAAGTGGGATTAGTGATTCAAGTGCGAGGAATAAAGGAGGATTTTTGGTTTTGGGCAGAGACAATATGGTGTGCTTCCTTGGCTCTTTTAGTAGCTTCCAACCAAGTTTGAGGGAAATCCATTAGGACATGGGCGTGAAATTCATCCTTGAGGCCATTGATAAAGAATTCCCTGAAGAAGGAATCCGAAACACCCTCTATTATGGAATCCAAGTGCTCAGAGGAATATATAAACTCTTCAACTATGTTAGACTACCTCAACTTGGTCAAATGACCTAAATGGTGGATGTCGGTGTTAAAGCGTTCATAAAGCTCCACACCAAAATGTAGTCAATAAACATACCATAGTATGGGAAGAGTCTACACCTTTGTAGTGTGAATTTTTGTCAAAGGAGGGAGAGCCCTAGGATTTTTTCAACAATCGGTTGATATCAGAGTAGACGAAGTCAAATTCTCCCTTAACTTCGACCTTGAAGGATTCAAATTTGGAATTGGCAGAAGCAATTTCAGAAGTCATTCTATGGATGGTCTCTTTGTGTTGTTTGGATTCGTCTTGCAAATGAAGGAGTTCTTGGTTGTAAGTGGTGGTCATTTGGGAACGACGGGTGTCGGGGAGGGGGAGTGGGTCCATGGAAAAAGAAGTGATAAATGATATGTACCACAACGAGCAAGGCGAAAATAGGAATGCAATGAGATAGATGATAAATAGGGGTGTCGGAAAGGGTGGGTGAGTCCACGGAAAAAATTCTTAGAAGTGTTAGGTACCACGATGATCAGGGAAAAGAGAGGAATATGATGGGATAGGTCCTAAATAAGGGTTTCGGTGGAACCACTATATGTTTTGTTTTTTTTATTCTTGTGGAATTATAATCTGTCCACTGAAGAATACTACAATGACGAAATGCCCAAATTGTTAACATGGACAATTATGTAGGAATTTTGCAACTAGTATGGAGGAGGAAGGGTTGCAAAATAAAATTTCCCTTATATGTGTAAGTTAAGCAAGCAAGCAAAGAGAGGAAATCTGTATAGGCAGTTGCAATATTTTTAGACAGTCATGTTTTTGCATGAAAAACAAGTAGAAAATAGGGAAGAAGAGATTTAGAGCTGGAGAAACCATGGAGGGAAAATTATGGAGTGTATTTGGAGAAAAATACTGAAGATCCAAGTTTTCAGGCTAAAAGAGTGAACTCCTCTGCCAGTTGTGTTGTAACAACAAGTGATTGTTTTTGTTTTTCCTGGTAGTTTTCCTAGCAATGATCTTCCTTGAGTTTCCCAATAGTGATATTAATAGTTACTTGAGAAATGGAGACCTTGATAAATGAATGGGATGTTCGATGGAGTAATAATGGTGAAGGGGTACATTCCTTGGGTTGGATAGGTCGAGAGGAATAGAGCTGGTGGAAAATCAGGATAGTTGTAGGAGAATACTAGCGGATTGTGGGATTTTCTATGTTGTGAGTGGAGAGCGAGAGACCATCCTCTTTTGTGGATTTCTATCCCCATCTTGGGGGTGACTTGTTATTGTTATTTGGATTTCAAAAAGTCTATAGTTGGGTGGAATGTCCATCCCAAGCAGCTGGTTGCACAACTATTTTAAAAATATAAGTTTTTTATCTATTTTTTGTCTTGCATTATGAGTTTTAATTGTTGTGCATGAACTTTGTGTATGCGACCGATTTATATGTTGGTGTCATGAATTATTAATTTCATTTATGTGTGTTTTTAGAATTTTTATATGCATCTAGTTCATGGTATTAGCATATGGTTAAAACTATATGTTTTCATGTAGCAGGTAAGCTACATGATTAGTTAGCATATTTTTTTTATGTTTTTGTGTGTTTTTCACACGTAATGGGCGTTAGCTGGGTTGGGGAATGTTACATAATTAAGAGTTGAGGTGTGCAAAAACTATAACCCTAATGCTAGACAACTATCATGACATGTTAAATATTAGGCCACTAGGAAAATAAGGGGTTCCATTCTTATTTTATTAATTATTATTCCATAGTTGGGTAGAATACGGGAGTGGGATATTTGAGCATAATAGCAGAAGAAATATGCCTTATAGCAACCATATAGGCCATATTTTCAATGACAACTCCATAGTGAGTTCACTTTTCTTTGTATTTTCATTTCTGATTAAGGGATTTTTCCCCTGTGACCTTGGGTCAAGTCACAACAGAGCAAGACCAAATTTAGAATACACAACATACCCTCATCTATATCAATGCATATAGGAAATAACTACTTTTATAAAGGGAGATAAGAAAGGAAGAAGGAGATGACTCACACCTTGAATCCTTCATTCAATGTTGATCTATGCTCTCGCTTCTTGCACTCCAAATATCTTTCAGAACTAGCTTGCAATATGAAACCAAGAATAGAATACTGCAAGGTAGTTACACATTCAAATAGCATATATCATGTGCATAGATCGAACCATATATAAAAGACATTAGCATATAATGAACCAATAAACACACAATAGGAGGGAAATATAACTATTTTATTACCAACAATGTGAGAAGGGCAGTTACAACCTGATTCAGCCTTCAACACAGGTTCGAAGCCAACTTCCTTGAGTTCCTCCAAAGACCTTCAAGCATCGACTCAAGTGATAAGTGTAACACCATGTTTTCTCCCAAGACTGTCATTATGCACAAACTTCATATGTTAACAATATGAGGCATGTAATTGTGTTTTGATTTAATATAAACACCAAACTGCTCACTAAGAGGGAATAACCTTGATAAGTACTAGCCATGATACACCAGAGGAAATTGATGAGGTAGAGGGACTTATGGGATGTTTGAGTGAAATGGAGATGAGATGCATCAATGAAGAAAATAGGAAGCTTTCACAACAAGATAATCTATGCATACAAACATGGTGACTTCAACTACCATCACACCAGATTGATGGAGGATACCACATTATCATTAAAGAGAAGGTCCTAGAGGTGGTTGAGTAGTAATGATTGCGACAGTTGGCCCATATAGAGAGAGAGTGTCCAATTGAATAATTGATGGGGGGAATGTACCACAAAACTGCCCCTTCAAATTATGAAGGGAGGACTGTAGGTTACGTCTGCAGGATGTTGTATATATCCTGAGGGGATGGAGAAGAAGAACAAGGAAGGAAAAATGCAATGTGCGTAGGATGAGAGAGTATGGAAAAACACAGACACGCAGAGGAGAGTACAGAGATATGAGAAAGAGCCCCTGCAAAATGGAGATAGCATCCAGGTACTGAAGAATGCAACAAAATATGGAGCATGAGAAAGTCTCAGAGATGGGTAACAGAGAACATAGGGACAAATGTGTTGATTGAGAAATAAAGGAATAATTTTCTGGAAGAAAATAGGAAGCTTGTCTGAGCTGTTGATCATCACCCTGAACATAGATGACTCAGATTCCCGAACTGGAGAAATAATGGGCTGCAACTTGGTGCTTACTTGACAGAAACTGGCATTGGTAAGGGGAGGTCTCCAAAGGACTCTTAAGCAAAGAAGGCACTCCCTTGTGCAGAGGAAATCCAATTGAGAAATCTCCTAATAAACCTATATAAACCCAAAGCTCGATGGTAGGTGGAAACTTATGTTGTGTCAGAGGGAGAAGGAGAGTAACCTTCTTAGATCATTGCAAACTTGGAACCCTACAAAGTCAATTTCTTTGGTGGTATCATGGCTTGGAACGGGGATGGCATGTTGTAGGAAGTGACTCTACAAAAAGGCCCAAGGTTGGGAGGAAAGGCATCCTCTCTCAGTCAATTGGATTGGATTATTCTCTTATCAGATAAGTATTCATTTGTACTGAAATAAACTATGAATGATTTATGTAAATGTTCATGAATATAACAATTGTATGATAGCACATATGAATGTGTAAATCTAAGAGATTGTTTGTATACTTAACCTATGATTTTGAATGTTGTAAGATAAGCTATGTTGTGATGTTTACTATTGCCTGGTCAAATCGCAAAATTGAATAAATACAAACCGCTGCCCGCTAGAATACTATATATATATATATATATATATATATATATATATATATATATATATATATATATTCCCTATGTGGAGATCCTGCAAAATCACGTGAGGCTTTAACCTTAATTTTGATAGTTCATGAGGGTCGCAGAATCGTCTTGAGTCCTCGAGAGACAAAATCGAAGTCTTGTAGAACTCGAAAAATGGCTATATCCTTAGAATGAATAGTTATGATTCTATAAACCTTGTGTTGGTTAGCGAAGAAAAAAATTGTTGATATGAAGAGATCGTGATCGTTGATTGATCGGTTGCTCGGAGTCACCACTTCAGAGAGATCCCTCGAATGTCATAGGAAATACTCTGAATGAGAGAATCTGAAACAAAACCTTTCAGAGTAAGGCCTTCAAAAGGAAATCTCATGTGTTGTGATAATAACTCCAAAGAAAAGACCCTGAAGTCAAGCTAGTGTGAATCGTATATCTAGAAGAGAGAGGGATTAATCCCCAGTTGTTGATCATTACAGGTCCCACTTAGTAAGTTGGAAGGCTGAGAGATGAATGGGAGCATCAGAGAGGAGACATATGTCAGTAGTTGATTAGGTGACTCGATTGAGTTCAAGTTGAGTTGGTCCAATGTTTAATGTCTTCAGATTAATCCTATGATCTCTTAGGAGCACGAGTCTGATAGATGGAAGATATCGACCATAGGTCAGGGTATGGAGAGATGGCACAATATCCATCGATCTGTTGTGAGTCCCATCTAAGTTAAGGAATGTAGTTCTAACGTCATGGATAATGTGACATGCTAGTAGGGAAGCCAGAGTGAATTTAGAGTGACATGAGTCACTCACCCATCAGTGGATGAGTCGAGCATGGTCAACGAGGCCGGAGAACCTTAGAATTTGAATAGATCTCAACCATATGTCAGGAGATCGTGACTTGCATCTATGTTTGTCCATTAAGGAGACGGGTATATTCCTCGATACCTTTCTTTCAGAGTAGTAAAACTGCTCAAGTCGTTCTAGGTTCGAATGGATGGCATCGAAAGGGAATATTCTTTGATACCATATTCGTCGGAGGTGAGTGATGAGGGTACTGGTAGAGAGTCTAAGAGATAACAACGATTGACCTACGTGGATCATAATATCCTTGTGGGAGGATTGACAAGCTCCACATAGGTGCAACGTTGTCACCATGTCATATGGAAAGTGTGACAAGGTGTCATGTGGACACCACATGTTAGTGGTATAGAGGTCGAACCCCAAAACATTTTGAAGGCTATAACCTTCGATCTGGAGCTTAGTTTTGAGCGAAATTTCCATTGTTGGGAAGTTATCGCCAAGAAAAAGATGATGGAGTTTTCTAAGAGAGGATTTGAGATAGTTAAGAAAAGAGGAAGTCCTAATACCCCCACCCATAGGGGTTTGGTGTGTTATAGAGTGGTATCGGAGCATAGTTCAAACTCTAGGCTTGAATGGGTCACCAAGACTGCTTAATATTGTTTAAAAAGGATATATGTTGTATTGAATGCATGAATCATAATACTGTCATGGAATTCTAATTGTGATTATTGTTTCAACGCATAGGACAAATTGAAAAAGGCTCACAGTATGGATGACCTATCACAACTTAGAGATTAAGAATATGATGGTCGGAGGGATAGGGAAACTCCATATTTGATGGACATTGTGAGGCATATGAAGGAAAATAATGAGAGGCTTATTAGATCCCATGCCGAACATGAAAAGTTGAATGAAGTTCTACTGCAGAGTCTATCTAAAATTCAAAACATCTGCAGTAAGGTCCTAGCAATGCAGAATTACAATAGTAGGAGAGGTTGAAAACCCTTTTGGATTCCCAAAAGCATGGACTGGATCACAACGATGTGGGAAAGAGTTATTCCAAAATAAAGTGTCAAGGCACTAAGAGAGGTGGATCGAGTGGAGGAATTTCCGCAGAGTCCTCTAGTCAGAAGACTAATTAAGTAGGATAGTCTAATAGTGGCACGAAATCCAGTAATTATAAGAGGAGAAAGAGGTAGAAATCTCAGATTTTTCCGACTGGACAATTCAAGAAGGCTAAGCCACCTACCTTTGATGGATAAATAAAGAAAAGGAGAGGAAGTCGAAGCATGGATATTTAGCTTGAAAAAGTACTTCTGAGTACATAACTTCCTAGACAATACCAAGGAAAGGATTGCAGTGTTTAACTTGAATGGAGGGGCTTCCATCTGGTGGGAAGACCTCAATGAAATAAAAAAGATAAAGGAAAGAAAATTAACCTAGAAACAATTTGAGAGATATTTTTTCAAAGCTTACCTATCTAAAAAGTATTATGATGACAAAATAAAGGAATTATATGAGCTTAAGTTGGGGCAACTCACCTTGGAGGCATCTGCAAAACGATTTATGGAACTGTTAAGGTATATTGTTCCCTACCTTAAGGACGAGAAGGAAAGAATTCAATGTTTTCTCAGTGGGTTACCACAGTCATGCCAAGATCAAATTGAGTTTGACAAACCCAAGACATTGGAAGACACCATTTGAGAGGTTAAATGTTGTTACGATGAGTCTAAGCTCAAGCATGAGTCTCCTAAGGATTGGAAAAGAAAGGACAAGAGTGGATTCCAAAAGAAGGGATTCAAGTCTTTTTCCCACAAGAATTACAAGAAGGATGCACAGTCGGGTCATCCAAGCAAGAGTGTGAATCGGAAAAAATTTCATCTCAAAGTATGAATAAGCCAATAGAGCAAGTAAAGGAAAGAGCAGAGGAGCCCAAGAAAGGACCTTTGCAATGTTGGAGATGTGTAGAGACAAATATATTGAGGGATTGTCCCCATAGGTAGCATGACAGTAGAAGATTATATAACGTACATGGGACAACTACAGTCAAATATGTAGCCAGGAGTGTACCAAGAATCTATGTAGTGGTAGAAAATCGACAAGAAAACCACCAAGCCTCTGTGGTGGAATTGGAAGGTATAATTATTGAACAACCAATCTCTATTTTAATTGAACCAAGATATAATCTTATTTATGTTTCACTTCAAGTGGTTGAGGCATGTTCATTATAGAGAAAGAATCACACCAAAGCGTGGTTAGTTCAATTAGCCATTGGAACAAAGAGAAAAGTGGCAGAGGTCATTGAAGCTTTTCCAATTAAGATGGAGAGATTTCAGACCCAAGCGGATCTGAATGTTCTACCCCTTGGCTCTTATGGAGTGTTTTTCGGAATGGATTGGTTATCTGCCCATAAGGAAAAATTGAACTGTTATGAGAAAATTCTATAATGTGAAGATGAGGGAGGCAATATGAGAATGTTGCAAGGAATTCAAAATCTAGTCTTTGTGAGACAAATATTAGCGTTACAACTCAATAATTTTAGCGGAAAAGGGTGTCATCTGTATGATATACAAGTACTAAATTCAACAGAAAGTGGTGAGATAAAGATTGAAGATCATCCAGTGTTATGGGAGCTCAGGGATGTATTTTTCGAGGAGGTGTCTGGATTACCTCCAAAAAGAGACCTTGAATTTCCAATCGATCTGATGCCGGGATCAATTCCAACATCGAGAGTTCCTTATAGGATGAGTATGCACAAGTTGGTGGAACTGAAGATGCAATTGGAAGAAATGATGAACAAAGGTTACATCAGACTGAGTGTGTCCCCATGGGGAGAGCCAACCCTGTTTGTAAAGAAGAAGGATGGTACCTTAAGATTATGCATCGATTATAGACAAATGAACAAGATGAACATCAAGAACAAGTACCCCTTGCCTAGAATAAACAATCTATTTGATCATATCATAGGGGCTACAATTTTATCAAAAATAGATTTGAGATTGGGGTATCATCAAGTCAAGATTAAAGACGAAGATATCCACAAGACAACCTTTAGGATAAGGTATGGGCACTATGAGTTTGTTGTGGTGCCATTTGGACTTACAAATGCACTAGCTACATTCATGTGTTTGATGAATAGTGTGCTGAGCAAGTATTTAGACAAGTTTGTTTGAGTGTTTGTGGACGATATTCTGGTGTATTCCAAGAATCGAGAGGAGAATTAAGAACATCTAAGAATGGTGTTACAGGTGTTAAGAGAGCATCATCTATATGCCAAATTCAACAAGTGTGATTTATTTAAAAAGGAAATCTAGTATCTAGGCCATGTAATGTCAGCCGAAGGAGTTGAAGTAGACCCTGCAAAGATAAAAAAAATCATGGATTGGTCTGCCCCTAGAAACATGAAAGAAGTGATATCCTTCATGGGATTAGCTAGATATTACAAGATATTCATCAAGGGATTCTCCAAGATTGGAAATCCTATTACGTCATTCCAAAGGAAGGGAAGGAGGTTCATGTGGTCAATAGTTTCCAGCAACTAAAACAAATGTAGACCAACACCCTTATTTTAAAGATTGTGGACCTAGAAAAAGACTTATTGGTTTGCACAGATGCTTGCAAGGAGGGACTCGACGGAGTTATCATCTAAGAAGGACATGTGGTTTGTTATGAATCATGGAAGTTGAACAAACATGAGCAGAAGTATGTTACCCACAACCTAGAACTTGTCGCAATTGTACATGTGTTGAAGATGTGGAGACATTACCTACTCAGGAGGAGATTTATCCTCATGACTAACCATTGTGGTCTGAATTATTTATTTGACCAACCAAGGTTGAATGACAGATAGGCCAGGTGAATGGCATTGATCATTGAATTTGAATTCCAAATCAAACATATAAAGGAAAAGAGAACAAAGTAGTTGACATACTCATCTGAAGTGTTCAGACAATACTCTTAGCAACAACAACTATAGCAGAGTCCAACATTCAACAAAGGATTAAGACCCTCTTGTCGGAAGACAAGTTCTTGAATCAAGTGAAGGAAAAGTTGCAGCAAGAACCTAAGGAAAAGAGCTACGAAGGATGCCAGCTAAGGGTTGATAATCTGTTAATATATAATAAGAGGTTATATGTGCCTAATTCAACAGATCTAAGGCAATTGATTATGGATGAGTTCCACAGGAGGCCATACGTCGGTCATCCCAGTTACCATAAGATGGTGACAACATTTAGGCAATTGTATTATTGGCCTAGGATGAAGCAAGACATTGCTCGTTGTATTATGGAGTGCTTAGAGTGCCAATAGGTGAAAGTCGAGCATCGACACCCTGTGGGACTATTGCAACCTATACATATACCAGAATGGAAATGGGAAGTCATTTCCATGGATTTTATCATGTGTTTACCAAAGAGAGTCAAACAACATGATGCAAGCATGTTTTTAGTAGATAAGTTTAGCAAGAAAACTCATTTTATTCCCATAAAGTCTACTTTTAAAGCCATAGGCATTGCCAATGTTTTCATGAAAGAGATATTCAAGTTTCACATTTTTCCTAAAACCATAATTTCATAAAGAGATGCTAAGTCCACCTCAAAATTTTGGCGAAGATTATTTGCAGTTTTAGAGACACAGTTGGCGTTTAGCATGACCTACCATCCTTGAACCGATGGTCAAACTGAAAGGATGAACAAAGTGTTAGAGGATATGCTATGAATGCATGTTATGCGTAGACCCAAGCAATGGGAAGAATATCTACCTTTGGTAGAATTTGCGTACAACAATGGTTATCAAGAATCATTGAAGATGAGATTGTTCGAGGCTCTGTATGACATTAAGTGCATAATTATGATTATTTGGGACAATCCAGTGGACAAAGTTACACTTGGACCTGAATTACTAAAGGAAATGGAGCAAGCCATAGTTTATATACGGAAGAATCTAAAGTTTTCCTAGGTAGACATAAGAGTTATGTTGATAGCAAGAGAACCCCCAGAGAGTTTAAAATAGGAGACCATGTGTATCTCCAGGTGAAACCCAAGAGAAGGTACCTAAAAATGGGGATGTCTTCTAAGTTGGCTCCTCGTTATTATGGACCATTTGAAATCCTAGAGAGAATAGGACTAGTAGCATACAAACTTGCCTTACCAACTACTATTAGAGCACATAATGTATTCCATGTGTCTTTGTTAAAGAAATATGCATATGATTCTAATCATATTATTGATTGGATTGTAATACAGGTGGAACCAGAGTGAGAATTCCATCCATATCCCCAATGCATCATGGACAAGAAAGAAACAATGCTCTGAAATCGATCCATCGCGTAGGTAAAGGTGCAATGGAATCACTTTGGAGCCAATGAAGCTACATGGGAGCTGAAAGATGCCATGGCTTTGGCATACCCATTTTTTTTTATTGTATAATTGTAAATTCATGGTGTTTTAAACATAGATGATGGTGTTTCGTTAAGGGGGAGGGGAATGTAACACCCCGTTTTCTCCGAAGACTATAATTAAGCACAAACTCCATATGTTAACAATATGAGGCATGTAATTGTGTTTTGATTTAATACAAACACCAAATTGCTAAATGAGAGGGAACAACCTTGATAAGTACTATCCATGATACACTAGAGGAAATTGATGAGGTATAGGGACTGATGGGATCATTGAGTGAAATGGAGATGAGATGCATTAGTGAAGAAAATATGAATCTTGCACAACAAGCTAATTTATGCTTACAAACATGATGAATTCACCTACCAGCACACCAAACTGATGGAGGATATCACATGATCATTAAAGAGAAGGTCATAGAGGTGGTTGATTAGTAGTGACTACGACATTTGGCCCATATAGAGAGAGAATGTCCAATTGAATAACTAATGGGAGAAATGTACCACAAAACGCCCCCTTCAAATTACGAAGGGAAAATTGTAGGTTATGTCTGCAGGAAACATAGCGAAGGAAAAATGCAACCTACAAAATGCAGACATAACCTACAAAATGCAGACATAAATTGTAGGTTATGTCTGCAGGAAACAGGATGAGAGAGTATGGAAACATAGAGACACATAGAGGAGAGTAAGGAGATATGATAAAGAGACCCTGCAAAATGGAGATGGCATCCAGAGACTAAAGAATGCAACAAAATATTGAGCAGGAGAAAGGCTAAGAGATAGGAAACAGAGCGCAAAGGCATGAATGTGTTGATTGAGAAAGAAAGGAATAGATTTCTGAAAGAAAATAATAAGCTTGTTTGAGCTATTGATGATCACCTTGAACAGAGATGACCTGGATTCCCGAACTAGAGAAATAATGGGTTGCATCTTGGTGCTTACTAGATAGAAAATGACACTGGTAAGGCGAGGTATTCAAGGGACTATTAATCAAATAAACGACTCGCTTGTGTAGAGTAAATACAGTTGGGAAACCACCCAATAAACCTGTAGAAACCCAAAGCTCGGTGGGAGGTGGCAACTTCTATTGTGTCAGAGGGAGAAGGAGAGTAACCTTCTTGGATCATTGCAAACTTGGAACCTTACCAAGTCAATTTCCTTAGTGGTATCATGGCTTGGAATGGGGGTGGCGTATTGTAGAAAGTGACTCTACAACAAGGCCTAAGGTTGGGACGAAATGTGTCCTCTCTCAATCAGTTGGATTGGATTATTCCCTTATTAGATAAGTGTTCATCTATACTGAAACCGACTGTGAATGATTTATGTGAATGCTCATGAATAGAACAATTGTATGATAGCACATATGAATGTCTAAATATAAGAGATTGTTTGTATACTTAACCTATGATTTTGAATGATGTAAGATAAGCTATGGTGTGATGTTTACTATTTCCAGGTTAAATCGCAAAAACGAATAAATACAAACTACTACCCGCTAGAATATTATATATATATATATATATATATATATATATATATATATATATATATATATATATATTCCCTGTGTGGAGAGAATACACAATCATGTGAGGATTTAACCTTAAGTTTTGCAGTTCGTAAGGGCCGCAGAATCATCTAGAGTCCTCGAGAGTCAAAATCGAAGTCTTGCAGAACTCGAAAAATGGTTAAGTCCTTAGAACAGATAGTTATGATTCTATAAACCCTGTGTTGGTCAGCAAATAACAACAATCGTTGATTTGAATAGATCATGACAGTTGATTGGTGGGTTTTTTGGAGTCACCGCTTCAGAGAGATCCCTTGAATGTCATAGGAAAGACTTTGAACGAGAGACTTTGAAACAAAACCTTTCGGAGTAAGGCCTTTGGAAGGAAATCTCATGTGTTGTGAGAATAACTTCGAAGAAAAGACCTCGAAGTCGAGCCAATGTGAATCATAGATCTGGAAGCAGGAGGGATGAATCCCCAATCGTTTATCATTACATGTCCCACTTAGTAATTCGGAAGGGAGAGAGATGATTGGGAGCATCAAAGAGGAGACACATGTCAGTAGCTTATTAGGTGACTGGATTGAGTGCGAGTCGATCTAGCCCAATGTTTATTGTCTTCAGAGTAATCCTCTGATGGCTTAGGAGCGTGAGTCCAATAGAGGGAAGATATCAACCGTAGGTCGGGATATGGAGAGATGGCATGATATCCATCGATCTTCCATGAGTCTCGTCTAAGTTAAGTAATGCAGTCATAACGTCATGGCTGATGTGGCATTCCAGCGGGGCAATTGGAGTGAATTTAGAGCGGTAGGAGTCACTCACCCATCAGTGGATGAGTCGAGCATGGTCAATGAGGCTAGAGAACCTTAGACTTCAAATATATCTCAACTGTCTTTTGGGAGATCGCGACTTGCATCTACATCCATCCATCATGGAGAGGGTATATTCCTCGATACCTTTCTTTCGGAGTAGTGAAACTGCTCAAGTCATTCTAGCCCCAAATGAATGGCATCAAAAGGGAATATTCTTCGATACCGTATCCGTCAGAGGTGAGTGATGAGGGTGCTAGTAGAGAGTTTGAGCGATAACAACAATTGACCTACATGGATCAGAATCTCCCCATGGTAGGATTGGCAGGCATGACATAGGTGCAATGTTTTCTCCATGTCAAAGGGAAAGTGTGACAAGGTGTCATGTGGACACCACGTGTTAGTGGTATAGAGGTCTAAGCCCAAAATTTTTTTGAAGGCCATAACCTTCGATTTGGAGCTCAGTTTTGAGCGAACTTTCCACCGTTGGGAAGCTCTTGACGAGAAGAATACATGGAACTGTCTAAGAGAGGATTTGAGATAGTTAAGAAAAAATGAAATCCTAATACCCCCACCCGTAGGGGTTGGGTGTGTTAGAGTAAGCATATTCCTTGGATAACTCAACATGGATAGGAACACACCCTATAGTGATATATAGAAAGGAAGGAACACTAGAAAAGGAGTTTCGAGGTATGGGATGTTACTCAGAGAATGAAGGGATTAAGGAAGCTTGATAAAACAAATCCAGCATGATATTGCAACTTAGTTCTTCCTCCTCATCCATTCCATAAATGGTTCATTTATATGATCCTTAAGAGGTTAAGGAGGTTTAATTCTATTTGGTACGGGCTTAGGGAGGTTGGGAAACGATCCCAATCGAAATCCCCGCCTGAAAAAGTGGAATTATTTTATTTTTTACATTTTTTTAGGGCATCTGTGGGCTGCAAGCTAGCAAGGCACAAATGTCCACATGTTGCATAAAGGAAACCCACAGATATAAAAAAAAATCAATTTTTTTAGGTGACTTTGTTGAAGGAAGTTGGGATTTTGATTAACAAGCTAGGGGAAGGTTTAGACCATGTCACAAATGCATAGGTGTGGAAATTTGTGCTATAACAATTTCATATATGAGAAGAAAAGAGCACAATATAGTCATCACCTTCTCGTTGGGTTTTCCCATATTGTGTTTCCCGACGTAAATATTGTGTTCAATGTGTGAATAGTGTGGTACTTGGTTTATCTTCTTTTATTCTAGACTCATCTTATTTTAGTATTTGATTTATAAATATAGTAATATTACATTTTAATCTTAAGTGAAACACTATATAACTAAGAGATTGCATAAACTTGTAATTCTAATGGAATATCCACGACAATTTACAAATCATTCAACCATATCACGAAATCACATAGGACACTAATATTACATTTCTTTAGAATAACACTGAACATGATCTGGATTGGATCATTATATTATTTTTCATCTATCTGAATTCTTTTAGAGTAGAAAAAATTGGAGGAATCAACTTGCAAGGTCATTTTAGTGTCAGGTCCTAGTTTGGAAAATTGGGGTCTGAAAACTTACAGATCCATTTGAGGCATTAAATGAATATTTTGGGGCTTTCGGTGCCTGAAATTTGCACCCACACCCTTCACAGTGTTCTACACTCTGATAGCTTTCCAACGGTGAAAACCATGCCTCAATATGAGCTTGTATGCGAAAGTTATGCCTCTCACAAGTTGACCTATCTTGTTGACCACCATGGTACGAGTGGATGCCACGTCAGTTGTTGGCCCTTGACCAAGTTTTGGAGAACCTTGGTCACGTTTGACCAATTTTGGGACTTCGATAGGCTGGTCAAAGGCAGAGTGCAAGGAAAAGTGGAGATCGCGGGATCTCGACCCCTTCTTAGGGCATTTTTGGGTTTAGGGTTTATGTAACGGGTATGGGATGTCGGCCCATGGGTTTACCCATGCCTTGGCCCCATCTGTAATGTATAAATAGAAAGCTAGACGATGTAAGAAATACAACACTAGGTCTAAGAAAGACATGGTGCTAAGTCTTATATTGTGTTGAGTGCAAGTGATGTAAGTAGTTGGATCTATGTGATTGAGTTAGCTCTGTGCATACTGTGTGCATGCGAACTTGCAGGGCTAAGTGCAAGTAACTGTAAAGAGGATTTGTGTTGTAACCTAGCTTGGGGAAGGAGGGTCTGTCGAGGTGCGCACAGATCTCATGTCCTATGCGGAATGGGTTCTTGTGGCTCTGTGCTTGTAGAATATTGAAAGAAGACAATAAAGAATAGAATATTTGGTGGATGTAGCCCCACACTGGGGCGAACCACGTATATCCTGTGTTGTGGTTGCTTTGTGCATTATAGTTGTTATGTTATTGATGTGATTTATGCTTAGTGTAGTGATATATGTTAGATGCATCTGATATAGTATCTTAGTTCTTAGTAATGTGAATGAATGCTAGATCTGATCTATTTCTATATGCTAAAGTGCTTGGATGTATTAGATCTTGTTGAATACCGCGTTTCTCTGTAACTAGGGTTTCAACCTGCGATGTGAATAAGGGTTAAATACTGATGAATGTTAACTGCTAAGTGCTCTGTTAAGTGTTGTAATCACATATCTATGTCCCATCTAGGTTGTAGACACTTGATTCCTGCAACCACCCCTGCCTCTACCTCGGGTGAGACTTCATCTTCTTCGCAAGTGTTTCCAAAAGGGTCGATAGTTAGGGTTTTTTTGGTGTGTTGTTGAAGCGTTGAACCCTGGGTTTGCCCCTATGCCAACAAATGGTTCAGTTGCTGGGACCTGAAACTATGATTTTTGGGAACTTAAGAAAATAAATCTATGTGCAGAGATATGTTGCTTTAGTGTGCAGTATTCTACTTGACTGCAAAGCTCTATGCTAAGAAAGGAATCAGATCTGAAGAAAAGAGATAAGATCTTAAAGATTTGTGCTCTGAGAAAGGTAAGATAAGTAGAAATTTTTGTTTCGAAAGAAGGGATCTAGGTATGTCTAATAGATTTTGTCCTAGTCTAAAAACTAGGGCACAACTAGAAGAAAGAAGATTGGATATGAGTAAATCTGATAAGAATAGTGAAAGAGATGTTATTCCTATGCATAGAAAGAATGTTTGGACTAACAAATGGATGCAAGATCCTAGAAAGAATTTTTTGCAGGTTAGTTACTGCGATCCCAATGCACAGTACAGGAAAGGTTGGGGGTCATTTAAAAGAAAGAGAGGATTAAATATTTTCTATAGTTGCAGAAGACCGGGACATCTTGCTAAGGAATGCCCTGGTAGAGGTCCTAGTTGTCTTTGTTGTAAAGCTATGGACCATGAAGTTTTTGATTGCCCTAGAATGATTGTTAAAGTTGAAAA
>ML817617.1:20149-33879 GCA_009831015.1 Picea engelmannii
GGACCCCTGCACTTTTCTTATACAAGTATTCCTCCTACACACCCTTATTACAACTCACTGTTTGAATTTTATCTAAGACCTCACTTGCCCATGCATGCCTGGCCTATTTTCAGAGTTGAAATGATGTTGTCTTGAGTTTTCCTCCATTTGATCATCCATTTTATAAAAAAATCGTGACATTAAACTGATGGGTGTCGGGCTCTGCTCCTGTTGCAATCCAAGAGTGACTTCCGAAGCTAACATTTCTGGCACCGTTGCCAGGGACAAAGTCGAAGATTTTCCCTGGGCAGAACGACATTGAGCCTCTGATTCTGAAGGTGCATCAGACATCAGAGCCCTTAAAGATTGCTACTATGCACCTGGCGACTCCACTGTGGTGACTCCATTGTTTCCATATCATTTCTTCAGCTGTGACTACTATTAGCACACCTGAAAGCTGAACCTAAGGATCTTTCTCGAGAAGGTTTCAGCAGCTGCTTTCTCAGTTTGAGAAGCTTCCTGGGGTAACGACAACATTAAGATCTAGCCTTTGATGGTGAACAAGGACCAGGCATATTTGAAGCTGCGCATCTTTCACCTGGTGACTCCGTGATTCGAGGATCAACTAGCAACTCCACTATTTCGATATGGAGAAAATTATGGCTCAAATATTTGCTTTCTGTGACTTTTCCCAGATAGTTGGGTTTCCTAGTGCACTTCCTGATAGAGACCAATGGGAAGATTTCCTCCCTGAATTTCATGCAACAAGTTGGGAGAAACTAGCTGAGCATTTACTGGACTTCCATGAGGCTATTCACCGACACAATATCACGCATGAGGATGTCCGGATTAATCTCTTCAGGTATTCATTGAAGGGAGCTGCTCTTGAATGGTGTTGGTCTCTTCCCGCTGCAAGCATCCGCTCTTTAATAGGTTTTCATACAACTTTCAATTCATTTTGTAAAGACTACTATCCAGCTGATTGCTTGTTTGAAAACTGTTGTGAGGAGTTTTCTTCGCTTCATGAAGCCTTTGTTGGCCCTAAAGACCATGTCCATGATAAAGCCTTTACTATGGAGGAAAGCATTTTCCATGAAAAAATAGAGGTGTTGAATGATATTAATTGTGCTAGCCTTGGAATGGAACCATATGACATTATTTCAGATGCACCTGCTCTTTTAGATGTTCATAACAATCAAGATGCCTCTTGTGAAAATTATGAGTTTATAGAGAAGATGTGGTCTATAGTAGATGGCTTACCTAGGCATCAGGTGGAAGCAGATGCTCCTAGTAGCTCTTCTCATGATGACAAAGACCCTCTCGTTTTAAAAGAGGGGTTAGTTGTGGAAGAGGTTTCTTCTCTTTTCCTTGAGGAGGTTTCTCACTATATATTTTTACCTGGGATTAAAGAGAAAAGGATTATGTATGAGCAGCCAGAAACAATAGGTCCCACTGTCCCTGAAACAAAAATTTTTGACGGGATTACTGTTCTGGAGGAGGATCATATCAATAAAGGACAACCCCTTTTTGATATATATTATAGTGATGATGAGCAGCAAGCTTATCCTACTTTTGATCACTATAGAGATACTGAAGAGCCAGTCAACAAACAGAACCACCCCATGGTCCCTATTTATGATGAATACAAATCGGACCTGAGGGAGACTGAACCAGAGGAGCAGGATATTTCCTGTCCAGAGCCAGTCAACGAGCCACCACCGCCCGAGAGAAGCGAGCCTACGTCAGTTGTCCACCATCAACCTATGATTATCAGAGATATTCAGCCACAGGTGAACAACTGTGTAGTAGAGGAAGGTGTCTGTCGCCCATTTTTTGGAATTTTCCACTCATTCTATGACCCTGTCTACAAGTACATGGAGTGGAATTTCCCCTATGCTTTCGAGGTGCCCTATTTCATCTCAACTCTAGCTTGTAAGGAGGAGTTGAAGAGTGTAACCTCTCTGTTGTCACGGTTACACCATCCGCTGATGATCATCAACAGAGGGAAGGAGCTTCTATCCAGGAAGCTGCTTGAATGGATATGGTGGAAGTTTTCTTTCACCTAGCCCATGTAAAGTGTTTTATTAGCTTAGGATTGTACATAAATAAGCTCCTGTAAGCATGAACGCTTAGTTTGTTTTGTTTTTATTTTTTGGCCTGTATTTTCAGCAGTGGGATGTTTTGAGCCTGACTCCATAGTCTAATAGCAGGGCACTGAATCTGCAAAAGTGTTCTTAGAGCATCACAGGGATGACTCTATCCCCCATGGAGCCAAATGTTAGCGATATTTCTGGTATGGGGGGTAGAATGTGAAGGAATGGGTAAAAAACCCACTTGTCCTAAGTTCGGGATGCAAATGCGTCTGTGTTTAAATGGAAATCAATTTTGGACGACAGGATTTCATGCACCCGGATCAACGACGCGCACCGGATTCCAGAGCCCCCCCCGCCTTTCTACCTTTAAGTGGAGGGGGGGGTCTGGAATCGGGGGTGCACCTCTTCAACGGTCGAGATCAAAGCGCCTAGATCAACGACACTCAAGGCAGTTCCGGACCCCCCCTGCCTTTCTACGTTTAAGCGGAGGGGGGGGGTCCGGAATCAGGTGCGCATCTTCTCAACGGCTGAGATCAAAGTGCCTGGATCAATGGCGTTAAGGTGATCCCATCCTTCTCAGCTGCTTTGTTTTAAATCAACGTGGGCCCTTCTCCCTGATTTCCATGTGTCCCCCCATCTCAACTCTTTTAGTCCATCTCATCATCCACTCACCACCTGCCACGTGATCCGCTCCCTTCCACGTTATCCTCCCACTAAGAGTGTGTCCATTATATCTCATCTTTTGTCCCCTCCACTTATTTCCTTTCTCCATGTGTCTTCCCCTGTAACCTCCCTCACACCTCATCACTTTATACCTCACCCTCACAATGTTGGTGCCACCACTCCCATTATGCGCCCTATCCTTCACGCTGGCCAGCGCGCCCTTGCATCAGGTAGCTCAGTTAATCCAGGTGGCAGTGCAAGGTATTTTCCACGTCCCAAAGGTGTCGAATTGGCCGGGCCATCCTCAATCCCAATGAAGCAGTTATTAAGGTAGTTGGTGGTGGTTATACATCGCCTCCACCATAATGGGAAAGTCCGGAAATGAATTAAAGGCACGTCACTTCACCCGCGAAAGTGTCAGGAATTTGATTGCGTCTACCATAGGTGCACGATCATTTAGAGACTGCAGTTGCATATTGTCAGAAGCCATGCAGACGCAATGTGTTGAATGCAATGTCTTGATTTTTTTGTTGTCATTGTTTTTAGTATATAGGCATTTTCGCTATTTTTATATCTATCGATGGTAGAGCGGAGCTCCAGACTATAATGTTTTAACAACCATTCTAGTTCCTTGGTTGTGCATCTGTATCTGATATTTCTTGTTTTATGACAAACAATTTTCCTACTTCATCTTTGTTTTCATCTCATGCCAGAGAGTTCATGATCGAATGATTCGCATGAATTGTTGCAGTTATGTTATGATAAAGGATTTTTTGTTGCATTACTATTTTCTCTGGTCTCCTGCGTTCGAATGTAAGAAGATCTTGCCTTTGGATGTTTCTTCTCACAGTCTGTTAGGATCCTGATGTTTATAACAGACCCTTGCACTTTTCTTATACAAGTCTTCCTCCTACACACCCTTATTACAACTCACTATTTGAAGTTTATCTAAGACCTCACTTTCCCATGCATGCCTGGCCTATTTTCAGAGTTGAAATGATGTTGTCTTGAGTTTGCCTCCATTTGATCATCCATTTTATAAACAAATCATGGAATTAAAATGATGGGTGTCGGGCTCTGCTCCTGCTGCAATCCAGGAGTGACTTCTAACGCTAACATTTCTGGTGTCATTGGCGGGGACGAAGTTGAAGATTTTCCCTGGGAAGAACAACATTGAGCCTCTGATTCTAAAGGTGCACCAGACATCAGATCCATTAAAGATTTCTACTATGCACCTGGCGACTCCACTATGCGGAATCCATTGTTTCCACATCACTGTTTTAGCTGTGACTACTGTTAGCACACCTGAAAGCTGACCCTAAGGAGATTTCTCGAGAAGGTTTCAGCAGCTGCTTTCTTAGTCTGAGAAGTTTCCTGGGGTAATGACAACGTTAATATTTGGCCTTTGATGGTGAACAAGGACCATGCATATTTGAAGCTGCGCATCTTTCACCTTGTGACTCCGTGATTCGAGGATCGACTGGCGACTGCACTGTTTCGATATGGAGAAAATTATGGCTCAAAGGTTTGCTTTCTGTGAATTTTCCCAGATAGTTGGGTTTCCTAATGCACTTCCTGATAGAGACCAATGGGAATATTTCCTCTCTGAATTTCATGCAACAAGTTGGGAGAAACTAGCTGAGCATTTACTGGACTTCCATGAGGCTATTCACCGACACAATATCACACATGAGGATGTCCGGATTAAGCTCTTCAGGTATTCATTGAAGTGAGATTCTCTTGAATGGTGTCGGTCTCTTCCCGCTGCAAGCATCCGCTCTTTAATAGGTTTTCATACAACTTTCAATTCATTTTGTAAAGACTACTATCCAGCTGATTGCTTGTTTGAAAACTATTGTGAGGAGTTTTCTTCGCTTCATGAAGCCTCTATTGGCCCCGAAGACCATGTCCATGATAAATCCTTTACTATGGAGGAAAGCATTTGCCATGAAAAAATAGAGGTGTTGAACGATATTAATTGTGTTAGCCCTGGAACGGAAGCATCTGACATTATTTCAGATGCACCTACTCTTTTAGATGTTCATAATGATCAACATGCCTCTTGTGAAAATTATGATTTTATAGAGAAGATGTGGTCTATAGTAGATGGCTTACCTGGGCATCAGGTGGAATCAGATGTTCCTAGTAGCTCTGCTCATGATGACGAAGACCCTCTCTTTTTAAAAGAGGGGTTAGTTGTGGAAGAGGTTTCTTCTCTTTTCCTCGAGGGGGTTTCTCACGATATATTTTTACCTGGGATTAAAGAGAAAAGGATTATGTATGAGAAGCCAGAAGCAGCAGGTCCTGGTGTCCCTGAAACAAATTGTTTTTATGGGATTACTGTTTTGGAGGAGGATCATATCAATGAAGGACAACCCCTTTTTGATCTATATTATAGTGATTATGAGCAACAAGCTTATCCTACTTTTGATCACTATAGAGATACTGAAGAGCTAGTCAGCAAACAAAACCACCCCATGGTCCCTATTTATGATGAATACAAATCGGACTTGGGGGAGACCGAACCAGAGGAGCAGGATATTTCCTGTCCAGAGCCAGTCAGCGAGCCGCCACTGCCCGAGAGCAGTGATCCTACATCAGTTGTCCACGATCAACCTGTGATTATTAGAGATATTCAGCCATAGGTGAAAAACTGTGTAGCAGAGGAAGGTGTTTCTTGCCCATTTTCTGGAATTTGCCACTCATTCTATGACCCTGTCTACAAGTACATGGAGTGGAATTTCCCCTATGCTTTGGAGCTGCCCTATTTCATCTCAACTCCAGCCTGTAAGGAGGAGTTGAAGAGTGTAACTGCTCTGCTATCACGGTTACACCATTCGCTGATGATCATCGACAGAAGGAAGGAGCTTCTATCCAGGAAGCTACTTGAATGGCTATGGTGGAAGTTTTCTTTCACCTAGCCCATGTAAAGTGTTTTATTAGCTTAGGACTGTACATAAATAGGCTCCTGTAAGCATGAACACTTAGTTTGTTTTGTTTTTATTTTTCAGCCTGTATTTTCAGCAGCAGGATGTTTTGAGCCTGACTCCATAGTCCAATAGCAAGGCACTGAATATGCAAAAGTTTTCTTAGAGCATCAAAGGGATGACTCTATCCCCCATGGAGCCAAATGTTAGCGATATTTCTGGTAAGGGGGGTAAAGTGCGAAGGAATGGGTAAAAAACCCACTTGTCCTAAGTTCGGGATGCAAATGCGTCCGTGTTTAAATGGAAATCAATTCTAGATGGCAGGATTTCGTGTGCCCAGATCAATGGCTCTCATCAGATTCTATAGCCCCCTCACCTTTCTACCTTTAAGCAAAGGTGGGGGTCTGGAATCGGGGGTGCACCTCTTCAACGGTCGAGATCAAAGTGCTCGGATCAACGGCGCTCAAGGTGATTCCTGACCCGCCCCGCCTTTCTACCTTTAAGCTGAGGGGTGGGGTCTGGAATCAGGCACACATCTTCTCAATGGCCGAGATCAAAGTGCCCGGATCAATGGTGCTCAGGCGATCCCATCCTTCTCAGCTGCTTTGTTTTAAATCAACGTGGGCCCTTCTCACCGGTTGCCATGTGTCCCCCCATCTCCAATCTTTTAGTTCATCTCATCATCCACTCACCACCTGCCACGTGATCCACTCCCTTCCACGTTAGCCTCCCACTAAGAGTGTGTCCATTATATCTTATCTTCTATCCCCTCCACTTATTTCCTTCTGCCATGTGTCTTCCCCTGTAACCTCCCTCACACCTCATCACTTCTTACCTCACCCTCACAATGTTGGCGCCACCACTCCCATTATGCACCCTATCCTTTGTGTTGGCCAGTGCACCTTTGTATCAGCCAGTTCAGTTAATCCAGGTGGCAGCGTGAGGGGTCGTCCATGTCCCAAAGGTACTGAGTTGGTCGGGCCATCCTCAATCCCAATGAAGCAATTATTAAGGTAGTTGGTGGTGGTTAGACATTGCCTCCACCATAATGGGAAAGTCCGACAATGAATTAAAGGCACGTCGGTTCACCTGTGGAACTGTTAGGAATTCGATTGCGTCTGCCATAGGTGCACGATCATTCAGAGACTACAGTTGTAGATTGTCAGAAGCCATGAAGACGCAATGTGTTTAATACAACATCTCGATTTTGTTGCTGTTGTTGTTTTGAGTATATAGGCGTTTTCGCTATTTTTGTATCTATCGATGGTAGAGCGGAGCTCCCGACTGTAATGTTTTAACAACCATTCTAGTTCCTTGGTGGTGCAACTGTATCTGATATTTCTTGTTTTATGACAAACAATTTTCCTACTTCATCTTTGTTTTCGTCTCATGCCAGAGAGTTCATGATCGAATGATTCGCATGAATTATTGCAGTTATGTTATGATAAAGGATTTGTTGTTTCATTATTGTTTTCTCTGGCCTCCTGCATTCGAATGTAAGAAGATCTTGCCTTGGACATTTCTTCTCACAGTTTGTTATGAACTTGATGTTTATAACTAACCCCTGCACCTTTCTTATACAATTCTTCCTCCTACACACCCTTATTACAACTCATTGTTTGAAGTTTATCTAAGACCTCACTTGCCCATGCATGCCTGGCCTATTTTCAGAGTTGAAATGATGTTGTCCTGAGTTTGCCTCCATTTGATCATCCATTTTATAAACAAATCGTGACATTAAACTGATGGGTGTTGGGCTCTGCTCCTGCTGCAATCCAGGAGTGACTTTTGACGCTAACACAACCAAGGAGTATTCAAAAGTTTCTCGAATGTTTTCTCCATATTTTCACAATTTGAAGGAGATAATTCAAGCTAATTTGAAGGAGGAATATCATGAGAGAATTTGTGTACTTATAGAAAATTGGTTGATAGAAAAGTGGAGAGGATAAGTATTTTGTAAATATAGAAAATTGGTTGAGAGAAAAGTGGAATTGTAATTATGAGTTTCTTATTTTCTTTTCAAAGCACTCATGTATAAATAGGAGGAGATGAGGAAAGGAAGAGAGGAAGAGAGAAAGTAGAGAAGAACATAGTTAGTCTTTGCTCTTGAGATAATGAGTTAGCCATGGATTTGATCATGTTGTAATAGAGTTGATGTTTTAGATTGATTTCTCCATAATAGATTTGTTATGTTGAGTTGTTAATATAGATTTTATGTGATCTCACATATGTTTGTCATTTTTTATTTGTTATTTATGTTATAGATGGTATTTCCTTTGTCTAATCTCATGCTTTCTCAATCAGGATTAATTTATGAAATTTCGTGCTTTCATTTATGTCATAGAATTTAATCTCATGCTTTCTCAATCAGGTTTAATTTATGCAATTTCATGATTTTGTTTATGTCATGCAATTCAATTTCATTCTTCCTCAATTAGGTGTAATTTATGCAATTTCATGMTTTCGTTTATTTCATGGAATTCAAGTTTAGTCATGTGTTTCTTTTCCAAATCATTAGATTAGATTTCATGCTTTCGTTTATTTTATGCAATTCAGTTTCATTTGTGTGCTTCATTTTCAATCATTAGATTAGGCTAGCTTTCTTTCATCCTGCATATATTGTGCTTGCACCTCGTAAGATTACGAACTCCTTGGGTTGACAATTTTATGTCAAATTCATTAGTATATAAATAACTTGACATTTTGGCATCGTTGTCGGGGAAGTGCTAAAGGGATTAGAGATTAGGTAGGTAAGTTGTCTTTAATTACACAACAAGGGGGAGGAGAAACATTAAGACGAGAGGTAAGAACCTGCACATCCATTTTAATGGGTCGCTCCAAAGCATTTTTGTTCCCTTTCTGCAAGAGTGTTTAATTTTTCTCCAAATTTGCTTACTATTCTTAGTTTTTTTACTTTTCTCAGTTTGTTTACTTGCCTGCAATTTACTTTCCTGCAAGCATGTTTTCTCTCCTACAGACTGTGTTTAATTTCCCGCAAGCGTGTTTTCTTTCTTTCACAGTGTGTTTATTTTCCTGCAAGCGTGTTTTCTTTCTTGCACAGTGTGTTTAATTTCCCGCAAGCATTTTTTCTTTCCTGCACAGTGTGTTTACTTTTTTGCAATTTATTTTCCTGCCAGTGTGCTTATTTTACTGCAAGAGCACTTTCTTTTATGCAAGTTTCATTTCTTTCATTTTGAATTAGTTTCTACTTTTATACGATTTTTCCTTTGATTTTGTATGTGTTCATCTATGATTTTACACTTATTTTATACTAGTACTGTTTCGTAATGTCTCGTAGTTAGGATCTCATCTTCTCAAGAAGATGATATCTTGACAGCAATCAAAGACTTAGCCTCTCCTCTTGAATCAAAAGAAGAATCGACACTTGAAGAATCAAATGAGGAACAAATATTTGAACAAGATATTGAGGAGGACAAACACGAGAATGCCAGTAAGATGAATCAGAATGAAAATCATGCATACGAAAGCCTCATTGAATGATCGTTTCAAGCGAGTATAAGGACAATTCAATGTTTTCTTCCCTATTTCTCTTTATCGCATTTACTGCAATTAATTTCGCACACTGCTATATATTTTAAATTTCAATTTTTGAAATTGTGTGTGAATATATTCTTGCTCCTATTACGCAAATGGTTAAATTGGAAATTTGCTTACAGGTAACTAATTTCTAACTTCTAATTAGCATAGAGTAGGTAGGATGTTATTTTCAGTTTTTTGTGTTAAGTTTTGAATAAATATGAATAAGTATGCTCTCCTTCGTGCTTCGTGGGATCTCTAGGATTAGAAAGTAGGATGTCTCTATTGTTTTTAGGAAAGATAACGTGTAAAAAAGTTGCTTCAGTTTTCGACTTGGGTTCCCCATTTGCTAAAAACTTTTGTTTAATTTTTTTTTTTTAATTTCCATTTTTTTGTTTTTAAACTAGTGATACAAAAGGAAAAAACCAAAACAAAACTTAAAAAAAATCCAATTTTTGTTTTTAAAAGTAGTGATACAAAAAAAAAACAAAAAAAAAGAAAGATTAAAAAATTACAGTTGTGTTATTTAATGTAAAATAAAAAATTTCACAAGTGTGTTATTTAATGTAAAATAAAAAATTTCACAAGCTTGCGATTGATCAAAGTTTCACTGCCCATGCGGAGGATGATACTATCAAGCTTCAAGCTTGCGCCTACACCGAAACCTTCAAAACAATAAAACATGAGAGACAGAATATTCCCTCTGTATTTCCTGAACAAACTTCTCCATATTATTGTAGGAAAATCCCCATCAAGCCAAGTAACCACGGATCTGTTAAATATAATGTAACGTCAACAGTCTGACTGTACACTGCCAGATGTATCGGACAATTGTACTTTCTATTTTTGTCTTTTTTGAGCCTATTTAGCTCAGCCATCTCCCATTGCATTGTATCTTCTTCTAACATATCTTCTTCATACATTCCAATATATTGTTCTATTCTTTCTCTCTGCATTTCTCTTTACTTCACAATTCATCATGGTATCAGAGCTTCAACAGTAAGCCTCTTCACACAGTTCAGAGAGCAACACGATCCTCATAGTGCAGAGCCTCATGGATCTTGAGAGCACGTGACACAGATTTTTCACAAGGTTTGGAAAGATGTCTGTAATACTCTCTAAAGATTGCCGTAAGAAACTCACGCGAGGTCGCAGAGAATACTACACTCGAAAGATCAAGGAAGCAGAGATTGAGAAAGAAGAAACTTTAAAGATTCTTGTAATCTTTTCAAGAATCATCAAAGATTGACGAAGAAGAGTTGTAGGAGGCAGAAACTTTTAAAGAACTTGAAGAATTTGTTCAAATTCGTTAAATATTGTTGCAGAAGTCACAATCATTTAAAGATTCACGAATCTTTCTTCCACATGAGTAAAGATCGTGTCTACCCTGCAAAGAACAACCACTAAGGCTATAAGATTCATCCTGCGAATGCATCCGAAGCTGGAACCCAATTCAGAAGGGACGCAGAGAGCGTGGAAAAGATGAAATCATTTCAGCCATTAGATCTTGCGTAGAAGACCGACAAATGTTGGATCAGGAAGAAAGTGCACGAGGTTTAGTCCTCTGCAGTGCCAAGGAGAAATTTTTTACTTGTGAAGTCGCGAAATCCCGACATCATCTCGACCGTCCATAAAGAAACATGTGGCGAGATCTCGGCGTTTCATGACTCGCAGGTGTAAAGGTCAGAAGACATGTCATGAGAATTCGTGAATCGCAAAATTTTGAGTTCTTCTGGACCGTTGGATCAGAAATATCGTGATTCGTCGATCTTATCCCATCGCCAAATCGGTAATCGAGAGTTGGACACGCAAAGTCAATTGCACTCCAAAAACTCTGATACGCGATATTGCGAAATCCCGAGAGGACTTGTGAGCCATCCATCTCAGAGGACAGGTGGTAGCAGATCTAAGTGTCGTCAAATTGACATTTCAGAGTTCGCGGTTTTGAAAGACCGACGCAACACGACTTTGAAACTCGCAAAATCGCGATACGCGAAATAGCGATAAAGTCTCAGCCGTCCATTTGACTAGACACGTGGCGGACATCGAGGAAACCGTCAGCATTTTGATAATCGCAGTTTAAAGTTGACAAAAACTTTAGCATCGCAAGTCGCAATATCTCGAGGTTGAATCAGAACCGTTCAACTTGAGGGGACACGTGGTGTAGATCCAAGGACTCAGGAAAAGTCCCGAAAAGGAAAGGGCCATCGGCATATCGAGATTCGACAAATCGTGAATCCTTAGGACAAGAGATTGGGTTTCTTTATGGTGAAAACCCCATAAACGATTGGAGCCATCCATTTTGAGGAGACATGTGAGTGAGATCGGGAGAGTCAATCGACACATCGGGATTCGGCAAATCGCGAATCCTGAGGACAAGAAAATCAAGAATTTCAGAATTGCGAAGTGCGAAATCCCAAAAGGAGGAAAGCTCCAGGTGGGGCCCAATTGTCGTCATCTCATCAAAATCGTGGGATTGGGAATCTCCACAGTAAAATCCCCAATGCAGACTTTGAACCATCCAGCTGTTGGGACGTGTGGAAGAGATCGAAGGAATCGGGAAAGTCCCAAAAGGAATACGCCATCGCAACATTGGAGATCGAGGAATTGAGGAGTCAAACGAACTCATCATTAGGGTTCACAAAGTCCCGATTCACAATATCTTGATAAGATCTGGACCGTCAGATCATCAAAAGATCTAGACCGTTGAATTGTCTAAAGGCAATTTTACGCATTTTGACATTTTGAAAGGCAAAAATGGGAAAAGCCCGTAGCGCTTTAAAAGTAAGGCACGTGGTCACATTGCAAGGATACTAAGGGCCAATTCAAGCCCTATAAGCTCCCTTCATCCATCGACAAATTGACGTTTCAACGATCGGAGGTAAATACGAATTTTCCCTCTATTTGTTTTTTGCAAATTTTTTTTATGGTGTCGTCTAGCAATTTAGGACCAACTCAGGGTCCGATTCTTCTGGGAAAGAATTACGAGTTTTGGTCTCTTCGAATGAGATCATTCTTGCAAGCACAAGAGTGTTGGGAACCAGTGGATCTTGGATATGTGGAACCAGATCCAGCCGCCCTTTCTACCATGACAAATGCACAGAGAATTGCTCAGGCAACACTGAGGAACAAAGAAAATAAAGTGAAATTCTGGATTCAAAATTCTGTGGATGATTCGATTTTCTAAAAAATCACAGGCGTTGGTACTTCCAAATAGGCCTGGGATATTCTTAAATCTTCCTATCAAGGAAATGACAGGGTCAAAATAGTTAAACTGCAGACCTTGAGGACACAATTCGAGACTCTAAGGATGACAGAGTTCGAAAATGTGGATCAGTTCATGACCAGAGTCATGGGAATAGTGAACCAGATCAGATTGATTGGTGAAGCCATCACTGATCAATGAATTGTTGAGAAAATTCTCAGAAGTTTACCAAATAAATTCAAAATGGTTGTAATAGCAATCCTTGAATCTAAGGATCTGTCAAAATTTTCAACAGATGAATTAATTGGTTCTCTGGTGACACATGAGACCAGACTGCATCTCACAGATGAGTCAATCTCCAATGCCTTCAAAACTCAATTCTCCTTCAGCAGAGGGAGAGGCAGAGGAAGAAATAGAGGTCACCAAGGAAGAGGGAACAATCAAAGTAATTCTCACTACAGTGGAGGTAACAAACAACAATATCCAAATCAAAATTTCCAAGGTCAAAGACAGCAGCAACAAAATCAACATTAGAATTTCCAGCCTCAAAGAGGCAGAGGGAGAAGATTAAATGACAAAACAAGCATTCAATGCTATTACTGCTAAAAGTATGGGCACTATGAATCTGAATGCAGGAAGAAGCAAGCAGATCATCTCTCAGGCAGAGCACATGTGTCAAATCACACAGGAGAAAACTCAGGAGGTATGTTTCTCTCATGCCACAAAACTGAAGAACAACCTAAAGATATCTGGTTGCTGGACAGTGGATGCAGCAATCACATGACAGGTAACAAAGATTTACTTTCATGCATTGACTCTTCAATTTCATCTGATATTACACTTGGAAATGATTATTTAGTCAAAGTTCAAGGAAAAGGAACTGTTCCTATTCTTACTAGAAAAAATGTAAAGAAAGACATATACAATGTCTATCATGTTCCAGATTTAAAACATAATTTTCTAAGTGTAGGATAGCTCATTGAGCATGGATATAAGGTACTTTTTGAGGGAACATCTTGTAAGATATATGACAAACTCCCAAGCAGAAAATTTATTTCTGAAATCCATATGACCCCAAATAGGATGTTTCCCCTTACCCTTAGAATTTCAAATCTGAGTCAACCATATGCATAGAGTGCATCAACCCTGAATGAAACAATGGTTTGGCATACAAGATTTGGGAATATACCATTTCAGAGTCTAAGTCTTCTTCAGAAAAACTCCATGGTCAAAGGTCTACCTATCTTTAAAGAGCAAATTCCCCCATGTGAGTCTTGCATACTTGGAAAACACAAGAGAACTAGTTTTCCACAGTCTTCCAATCAA
>ML817617.1:42824-64946 GCA_009831015.1 Picea engelmannii
AAAGGTACCCCAAGGGGTGTTAAAAGAGGTTTTATATTGATCTGCTAGATGGATTTGGATTTGATTGTAGCTAGAGACCCATGATGAATGTAGAGTTGGTAAATGATGAGTGTAGTGGCTATATTTTGAACAGATGATACAAGCAAATTTTGTTTCCAACCCTTTATTGTGTGTGGTTAAGGACTCTGTGGTAGCAGTGGACGTACTTGGTGGAGTGGCAAGCAATGTGGTTTCTCTAGGGAGATGGATAATATTGCATAACTCGGGAAGAGTAGGAAATATATTAGTGGGATGTCCTTCTCTTTCACATAGTGTGCAAGGAGGTTGAGCTCGGGGAGGAAGTGAAGTTGTGGGCTCATTGTTTTTGTTGCTAGTTGGGGCTGGGGGTGGTATGGCAGGATCCTATACTGGGATCTGCATCGATAATCCCTTTGTCTAGGGAGGGAGAGATGGCATATGGACCATCGTGGGTGGTACCATACAGGGATGGAAAGAACCATGTTTGGAAGGGTGAGAGTAGAAGCTACTTGGAATGCTTGGACTCCAGGTGGGGGGTAGAAAATGAGAATTTGGGTAATGTCTTTGGGGACTGTCTCCCAGNGGAGGGGGGGGGGGAATCTAGGATAAGTGGTGTAGTGGGGTGCTCAGGGAACTCCTGAGGTAATATTTCTCCAACTAGTGGAACTTTGATGTATGGAGGGGCCTCTATGCGAGGAGTATTGGATCTTATATCTATTCCATTAGAAGATACTACACACACTTTTGTTGAAGGGTATAGGAGAGGTGGTGCTCCATGATATTCCCCTAGCAAGGATGGTTCCCTAAAAATTCCAAGACCCATGTCAATGACCAAAAATGATTCAGAGCTAGTGAAGACAAGGGGGAGAATGTTATCAATGTTGGTGGAATGATTAGGCTCGTAATGTGTAAGTTGGTCGATGGTGATGATTTTTCCGTTGTGGGGGAACATCATCATTTGAAACACAGAAGAGGCTACCGCATTCATAGCATACATGTAGCTACGTCCGAAAAAGATTTTGTAATCAAGTGAGGAATCGATAACTTCAATGTTGATGAGGATGGTTTTTCCCGCAAGTTCTATAGGAACATTTTGGAAGATCCCTTCAGGGGATGATGGTTGACCGTCATAAGATCTTAGGGTGATGGCAGATGGTATGTGCTTAGGTGATCCAAGTTTCTTCCATAATACTTTGGACATGATGCATTTGGATGCACATTCATCGATGATGCATTGATTTATGCAGGAGAATATCCTTCACAGCCATCAACGCACACGTGGAGGAGAGAAGAATGACATCTCATCAATGCAGAGTTCAAATCAAGCATTTATTCAAAAATTAAATTGGTTGTCGGGATATTTTTGAAATGAAATTTTAAATTGTAACTTGTTTGTAAAGTCTTTGAGACTGTAAGAGATCGTAGGCATGGAATGTTGACTCTGCCTGATAGTAATTAGCAGTTATTGTAATAGCAACACTAGTTAGGTGATAGCTTGAATTCTGAATTTAATAGATTTCAAGAAAGGACGAGAGAGCTCAAGGAGTCGGTCCTTAGATAGTTTTTCAATTGCATTGTAATAGAGGATGCATAGATGAGTAGCAGTAGGAGATCAAGTAGAACATAATAGAATGGAGCAGAAACACTATGTAATTTTCATTTTTATGAATGAATAGAACAGACGAAAATTGTCCTTCATCTGCTTGAGTTGTGTTCATCTTGAGTGTGAATGGAGGTATGTTATTTTGTGTATGCATAGTAGTTACAATTCATTTTCTATGAACGAATGATTGAGAGAGTGACTGTATGAATCCATAACGAGACTGGATAAGTTTCATTTGTTCTTCTATTGAACCATGTATGAAAGGTGTGCATCCCCTAACGTAAGGTGTGAATTGATTGAATAACAGAACAATTAAGGAAGGGAGGTTCAAAGAAAAACTCAGGAAAATTTAAGAGTCTAGACGCAAGGAGTGCGCAAGACCCTGAAACGACTAGCATCGAAGAACCAAAAAGATGAGCGCCAGGTGAGCGAGAAGCATTTTCTTTTTCTGAGAAAATCCTTTGAGTTGAGCTATTCATAATCCTACCAAGGATAAAATCTCAGAAGAGATAACACTTTCAAGAAGTGCTGACGAATTCCATAGGAGGAAGATTCGTCAAAGGGGCGAAGGATCAAAGTTTGTGGAGATGGACAAATTTCCCAAGTATAGGAAAGAAAGAGTGAAAAAACTCAGGAGGAAGAGCATAGTAATCGTCGGATCTGAGCGTAGAGAGCCAAATGCCATCATATCTAGAAGAGTCATGAGGAGTTGAATGGATGACAAGTATACTTTGAGAGGAAGTGTCGATCTTTCGATAGCTGTCAGATCTGTGGAAGTAGCGCAAACCTTAGTGCTTTTTGTCCAAAGGAGGATTTTGACATTCGACGTTTGGAGAAACAAGAGCGAAGTTCCTTCGAACTCGTGTATTGTGAAATCCTGATGACCGTCGGATCTCATGGAGGACACACATCAATTGGGTGAGAGACTAAGAGCTAAGGAACATGGCAGTCGAGCAATGTTTCAAAAAACCAATGAAAATATTGTGGCCATAAATACAGAGAAATATACGTCGTATATTTCCCAAGGGAGGTTTCAACATTTCATGGACCAGGAACCACAAGAGAGGGAGTCTTTGGACCCTCTTGCAAAAAAAAAAATGCCCAAAAATAATATCATCGGTATTTGATCTGAGCCATGGATCAAGGGGATAATCTAGACCATTGGATCGTCCAAAAGAAAATACTTTCGACATTTCACATACCGAGAGTTTGGAGTGGAGGTAGCATTGTTCATGGATCTATGATCCATGAAACGTGAAAGGAACAGGCGTCGGGACTTGGGCCTAGTCGAAGGTCACATCGCGAGTAAAGAGAAGAGGGCTAGTGCTAAGCTAGGGCCCTAGTTAGACTTCAGGGTTCCAGGAAGTAGAGAGGTGGGACACTCAACTTTGGAAGTATCGATTCACGAAAAGCACCGTTTGGGTTAGCCCCGGGTCATAGCGAACGGTCGCATGAAGGGATCTATGGAGGATCTAACCTTTGGTTAAGTATTTTCAGCATTCAGTGTATAATATTTGTGATCCAGTTGGATATCGGTGGCCACCCACCTTTTCCAAATGGCTCAAAACAGTTTTCTGGCCATTTTGGCAATTTACTATTTTTAGCAGGTTTTAACTACTGGGGCCATTTTGAGGGTCCAAATGAAGGTTTTTCAATATAGAGGTTCTCAATGATATCCAAAGGCATGATTGAGCCCCCAAAATGAATCTCCTTGACAATACCTTTCCAACAAGCTATCACACGCCTAAAACGGAGATCGTATGCAAAAGTTACAACCCCAGGAAGTTGATGTACTCACTTACCCAAACGGGGCCCATATGACTTTTGGCGCTTCATCTCCTAGGGTTAGGTTTTTGGATATCTAGGACTTTTTGCATTATCGTTTATTGTAAAAGGGCCTTCAGAGCCTCATTGTAATCATCTTCTTGCGAATGCGAGTAGCCGTCACATCTCTTCTCAGAGATAAGATGCCACCATTCTAGCGAGTCTTTCACTCTGTATTTTTACAGTCTCTGTACATTTCTCTGATTAATAGAAATCATGTATTACTGTATATCTATGTTTATGGTTGCATCTCTGATACATTTCTATTATATTATTTAATATCTGCAATATCGCTGTGCATTTCTTTATTATATCTCCGCTCTCATTTTGTGCCGAAAATAGTCCGGATCAGTGGTATCAGAGCAGGCTGCTCTTAATCGTTTTTCAGTGCATGTCCCCGACGAGGTTCGAGTATAGAAAGTTGGGTATCAAGATTGTCTCTCTCGAGGACAATTTCTCTCACACACCCAAGAAACCCTCAATGGCGGAAGAAAAGAAAAATGATGGAGCAGACGATCCTATCAGTCTGTTTCTTGAGCAAGCTCTCACGCGACAGAGGGACGAAATGATGGAGAATTTTTCCCACATCCTTCAATGCCTGCTGATAGCATCAGGTGCATATTCATCAAGCGACCACTTTGGAGGTGTTATCACTCCAAGAAACCTTTTGTGGTTGTAGACCAAAGGTGCTTGGTAACTTAAGAAATGAATGTTTTTGTATTTTGTAAAGGTGGATCAATGGGAAAACTCAATACAGTTTATGGCATTCAAACATGAAAATGATAAACAAATAGACAGTGCTCTCAAAGATTGATTAATCAACAGATAACTTTTAAAGTGGGTGGAGAAAAGATTGTAACTAAACCAGTACAATGTAGGGTCTAAGAGACAATCAAGATACTTATTATCAGGCTATGAGCTAAACAATGGGATAACAGCCATTCAAATCTTGACAACGCAGATAATAATACAGAAGAAAGATGGAAAGCTGACAATCAAAATTGAAAGGAACCTGTGATTTGTATTAACATAAAAAGTCTGAGTACAATAGCCAATTACTCTATCCAAAATCGAACTCCTTATCAAACTGAGTTCCTAGGCTTTATAGCCTTTACAAACAGTTTTAAGATCCTAAAAACATGGATCAAATCAACTAAAAATAGCAAGTCAAAATCTGTTGCAAAAGAAGTGGGATACTTCCTCAAAATGAGGCTAATCCCAGATGTGTCTCTATTGATTGTTGGTGATGTGTAGAACAACCTCCCAAGGCTAAGTGATCATTCTCAAATGGAGATCAGGTCGAATTCGCTGAGGTGGCAAGGCATTCTGCTTTTCTGTTCAACATAATTTGTCCATATACCTTTGAAATAACTCCTTTCTCCATCATATATCAAAACTAACAGCTGAACTGGATCTGATAATTCATTAGACATGCATTGGAAAAGGTTTTGAATCTTTTCATATCAAAAATCCTTGATCTGTGCAAAAACTCGCTCAATTCTGGACACACAGGCTTTCGGTGGTTAACTGGAAAGATTCTGTGTGAATTTACCACCGAAAGCGCAGCTTTCGGTGGTTAATGAACAATCGTCCTGTTCGCCTAAATCACCGGAAGTCAGAATTTTCAGCAAAAAATGCCTTTGGTAAAAATCATTTTTCTCAGCCGTGGAATGTTTGTTTTACACGTTCAAATAGTCGATTTTTAACTACAGATCATAAGAATTCCAATGATGCAATAAGATTTGTATTTGGAGCTAGGGAAGCTGGAAAATTTTTTCCTACAAGATTATGCATCTTTCCTTCAAAAATGTCGGTGTGTTTTTGAGAGTTAACATTTGGCTCCAACTGGGATGGATATCTCCCTGTGAGGTGTTCAAGAACCTAGCAGACCTTGTGCCTTTAGTATTGGGCCATGGAGTCATTCAGCCCCTTTCGGTGGTTAATGAGCACACACACAGGCTCGCCTAAACCACCGAAAACAAAAACTTACCCAAAAATCAAAACTTGATGAATCTCGATTACCTGTGCAAAAAGAATATCCCTCTGCTCTGTTCTGCACTTAATTTTCTTGGTGACTGATTGATTTATCGTATTTTATTTCCCTAACATGTGAATCTACTCAGGATTCACTTCTCATGTTGTTCATCAGATGGTCAATGTGTGCAACCCAGTCTTGCACTCTATTGCAGCAGTTTCCCATAAAATCCTTTAGCTTAGAATAGTAGACATCCCTCAAGTGTAAATCTTCTTCCTGGAAAAGACCTGCAAGAAAAGTTACATATGCAAAAGGAGGATAAAAATGAATGGTAACATATATTTGTAAATCCACAGATCCAGTAGCCAATGCCGACCCCAGATGTCAGTAAGCCACAGCCAAATGCAGATATGGTATTCAACAAAAACAGTTCACAGATGTAGTTGTCTATATATATTCAGCCCCGCCAAAGTTGATGCACTTTTTGCAGCTTCGTCAACTCCAGATATGTTATCAGCAAGAAATGGAGGAACTTTGGGCAAAAATTCATTGCCTGCCAAGTGTTGAATCCATTCAAATGGCCTTTGTGCTCTTTTCTCATGATATGCAAAGTTGAGACCTGAATACAGTTTAGCTATCTGATGAGGAAGCTCAATCCCAGTGTTATCTGGAAACAAGTTTATAAGAAAATTGTTCTCACTGCCTCCTTGCATACCATCCCTGATATTTTTCCCTTTAAAAATGACCAAATATATTCAAAAACTTCTTTTTGACTTACTTCTTCAAGAATAATGTTTAGGCTTGATTTGGTAATTCATAATCATCCTATTCCAGAAGATTTCGCATCACTCCAACTTGAATCTGGGCAGAATTTTGAATATTCTGGTTAAAACAACTTTTTGTGGTTAACAGTATTTGGATTTAAGCACCTTATCCACCGAAAGAACTTCTTTTCGGTGGTTAATGAGCACTGGAGGGCTCGCCTAAACTACCGAAAAATAGAAGTATTTCAAAAATCAAAATATCAAAATTTTGATTACCTGTATTACTGCAGATGATTTCACAGCTTCTTGGAAGAGGCCCCCTTCTCTCTTTCTAGACTTAGGTGTGACTGTCCTCCTGCTCCTGGTTCTAGAAAAGACATTTGAATGTCCTTCTTTCAAATCAAGTCTTTGTGAATGGACAATAAATAAAATCTGGACGTTGTATTTGATGGCACTGTGGATTTGAATCAGCACTCTCCAATTCTTGGCGGACCTATAAATTCTACTAGTAATGCTTCATCAATGATGAACTCTTTCTGGAATCATGCATGAATATTTACACTATCCAAGTGGATGTGCTCTTAGACTTGGTCCATCACTTGCAGTACCATCAACCATTGAATTTATAACTTTGTGCTCACAAAGATTTTCATCAAGTGCATTTCCACTTTTAGTCTTAATAACAGGGACTGAACCACTACTAGCATTTTCATAAGGTATAGAAGCATGATCAAGGACTATAGTAAAACAAAGATCCATTGAATTGTGTGAACAATCATAAAGAAGCCACAGATAAGTCTACAATAATAATCAAAACTCAGGCTGTGAGGCCACCAACGGAGGGTGTTGCCGGTTGCAACCATGTCTCTGTAAAGCTTTTCTGGATTGTGTAATAATACAGCAACAACTTCAGATACAAAGCATTTGTAGATCTTCTGATATGTGCAAAAAATCCAACTTATTTCCACCAAAATAGGTGCCAAAACCAACTTGGCCACCTTTTCAAATCCTTATAAACCAAAAATGAATTTTGAAACTGAATAGATAATTCATCATCTATCCGTCATGAGTGTTTTCAAAATATTTGGATCAACAAAACCTCGATCTGTGCAAAATTTATCTTTCTCTGTCTAGTTACAGGTTTTGGTGGTTAACAATATTCGGATTTAAGCACCTTATCAACTGAAAGAACCCCTTTTCGGTGATTAATGAGCACTAACAGGCTTGCCTAAACCACCGAAAGGTGAAACACTTTCAGAAATCAAAATTTCAAAATTTCAATTACATGCGTGGTTGCATTTAGTTTCAAGGATTCTTAGAGAAAACTCCCTTCTTTCTGTCAACAGTAGCCTTTCATTTAATCTCCTGCTCCTCTCCTTCTACTGCATCTTCTTGCAGTTCCATATGGCCTTCAGATGTAGTAAATATACCATTTTGCAAAGGATTATGAACTAATACATTGCCTGTGTCACTGTCCTTAGTTGCATATGGAACATAAACAACTGGTAAATGATGTACTGTAGTTAGCAGTTCACTTTCATTCCTAACTATCTGGTCTGTGTAGATAGAAGATGGAATTGATGAAGCTGTTGAGGTGGCTGCATGAGGGATTTTTTCCTTTGCTATACTAAAGTTGATCGAAACTGATCAATATTTACTAATGGCCATCCTTTAAATGGTAGGCCATCACCCCTTGATTCATACCTGGATTTAATATATTGGATTTCGGTTGCACAGATCCTAGGAGTCCAAAAAGAGATATATCTGTGATAAGGGATCTTTGATTCAAAACTACATTAACATCATTTTTGTTTTCCTGGGTGTTAACACCCATCTGTTGAGATCAAGCCTGAACTTGTTACTGCACTGCAGTAACATCCCAGAAGGATTAGATACAGCTTGAGCAGAGCAGTTCTGTTTGTATCAAGAAGCTGTCCAGGTGAATCCCCATCTCTTTGGTGTGGATGCTTCAGGCGCTCCTCAAAAATTCTAGTTGGCATGGAATTTGCTTGTTGACTGTCATAGCATGTTCTTAGAATTTATGTCGTTAGATACTCCATTAAGAGAATCATGATTGACATCCCTTCATTGCTGCTGATGGGCATGTCTCTGTTGTGATTTAAACAATCAACATTCTGCTTCTTCCCCTGTAACTCTGCAAGGAAGTGATATGCAGGATCACATCCTATTCATCAATTAAAGTATATGGATCTACCAATGGTGCCATTCGACTTAGCATTACCAGTCTTGTCCAGATCTTGAAAAATATGAGTCCCAAAGCCCAATCTTGATAGAGAAGGAACACCAGGCTTTTATTGATAGGTGCATGTAAAGGCACTATCACCAATAGCTCAAATAATAGTCCAATAAGAACAGGGATGACAAAAATCCACAGTGACAACAGAACAAAACCTTTCACAACAATCATGAACCACATTAAAACTTGGTTGACAGGATATTTCAAGTTATGAGATTTTAGATAATTAACAGCATATCCAATTCCAGCTACAACAGCCCAAATAATATAGCATCCAAGGTTGAAGGCATAAAGATCAGTGCATTTGATCCCATGTGTAAATAGAAAACTAAGGAATGGAAGTAAACAATACCCGACCTGCTACTTTCATTGCTTCATCTGTGGTCAACTTTATCAGTCTCCAAGCACTGCTACTTGTCCATTGTGATCCAATTTTGGCTCTTCAAACTTACGTATCTCATGTTGTATTTCTTTTCTCAGACAATTCTGATTTCTTGTTTTACTGTAGACCAGGTTGCAATAACCTACTCTCTATTCTGTTAAGTTCTGCACTCAACTTCTGAACTTATTCCATTTGCTGCATATCATCTTGCCAGGCGACATCTAAGATATTCACATGGTTTGAAACCTCCTTGTAATCACATATTCGTAGAAGATAAAAAGTGTGAAGCAATTCATTATAAAGGTGCAAATCACAACAATATTGTCTTTGATCTTGAGGAATTGAATTACAAATGGCATCACATTTGTTCACAGATCTCTCTAGAGCACTTGCATCTTCCCACTATATAAGATGAACGTGCAATATCGAAGTTGCAAAGACCATCTCGAGTTCAGGATACTTCATTTCACTGCTATCCAGACTCTAAAGCACTTATTGCAGATTGAAAATCTCCTTCAATTGTCAAAGCCTTTGCATGTTGTAGGCTGAAGTTGCAGGAACATAATTTTGCCGACTCCCCTTCTCCAGCAGAGCTTGCTAACTCCCAGCCCCCCCCTTTTTTTTAATGTTTGCTTCTGTGGATGAATAGTCCCAACAAGATGATAGCACTGACTCAGCAAACTATATGCTCGACACTTGAGTTCAAAACATGAGGGTATTTGTTTCAGTAGTAGTTGTTGTGATCGAAATTTGGGGCACCAATTTGTTTGAGCATTATTTATAGAAGAAAAATTTAAGACATTGACAATGAAACGTACACCTGTATCATTTAGTTTACTCTGTAAACTAGAATTTCGACCATTTGTTCCCCTTTGAACGAGACTGAAGTTGCAAATGCGCACCGGTATGAGAAGTTTACGGGCCGTTTTGCATTGATAACCATCAGAGAACTTAATGCTCAATTGAATGGAGTTTGAGATGCCTCCACATTGCTCCATGATGTAATGTAACTCATGGCTGATATGGCTGATGATTCGCATGCGAAATCTATTCAATTATAAAGTGTTGAATCAAGCCAAGCTCCATCAAAATCAAAATATCCATGCCTCTTAACAGGAACAAATCCCAAGACGCTCTCGTAGAAATGAATGGATTCCTTAACAGATTTGCAAACGAGAGAAATATGATTCAGGGAAGTTAGAGGCAGGGGTCCTCCTACGTATTTCACCATCTCTACCAAACCTTCAAACGAAATTTCTCAAAAGATGGCGGAAGAACAACTATCTTTCAGGGATTATAGCTCAGATGACGATACACACAAACAATCCAGAAACGAATACACAGATTAACAGACCTCATATGAGAGTTTGTGCCATATCAACCTGGATGTGAACTGACAACCCAATCATATACATGATTTTTGGGCAGCAATTTCTCAACCAACTGCAAAAATGACCAAGAAATCTTCACCAATAGTCGTGATTTTCGGCAAATAGCAATGATTCGCAGCTTCAAGCCATTTCTTTGTATCTTTTTCTCAACAGATGGTTGCTCAACTTTAGGTGGGCAAGGTGTTGAGTTTGAAGGCCTTGTAAAAAGCTCATATACAGACATCCTTGATGCAGGTATGGGTGAAAGTGCATGGATAAACTTCTCTTTCTTGTCATTACCAACAGCTTCAGATCCGAGGTTCAATTTCTGCAACCAGTTCCGATATCATGGCATTGCCTCCTGAATTATGCTCAATTCTTGGAGATGATTTTTCTAAGTTAACACCATTGAGAATTCCTTGTGGTCATTCATTAATCAAAAATATATCAACAATGCCAGGTTCTTCAGCAAAATCCCTCACTGCATCAATATCATCTTCAGAGTACACTCCTGCAGCTAACCCACCTGATGGACTTCTTCCTGCTAAGTAGACTATATATAGACAGTGGCAGGACACTTGGAAAGGGCATCACAATGACTCAGAACGTCCTCACAAAGAAGAATTCGAGGTGCCATCCTTTGCTAGTCTCCGCCTTGCTCTACTTATTGGAGACAACTGAAAAACAATTGAAAATGAATCTGCCTGCACGGATAGCGAGCTTATTCTTCTATCTACTCCTACATCTAAACCAACAGTATTGGTTCTTATTAAGTGAATTCATGCTTCCAATGAAGCCATGTCAGGAGATGAGTTATTGATAACTTCCTTGATCTAGACCCAAAAAGTAAAGGAATGCCTAGAACGCAGAAATGCATTTTAAAACGATGACAGAACCATCCTTCTTCTAAAGGAAATATTTTGACATTTATGTTGTTCATAAATTCTAAATAATCAGCGATAGGGTCATTAAAAATGTCAAGGAATACCTCTTTGGACTGCTGCTCCAACTATAAATTGAAAAGATACTGAAAACTACCTTTACTAATCACATTTTTGAATGTAGGTTGCTCGAGATCTGTTGGAGAAACATATACAATAGACTGTTGATCTGGACTGTTCAGTTCCTCACCACCATCACTCTCTTCATAAGTGCTGCAATTTGCCTTTGCCTGCAAGTCTAAAAAATGTGGGCTGCCCATAACATGCATTGTAGATTCAATCCCAGGATTTGGGTCTTCTCTGTAATTAAGATCAAAAGATTCATGACTAGTATCAACTACAACATTAACACATTCTTGATCATGATTCTCGTTTTCTAGCTACAGATTAGGCAGTTCTTGCAAATATGGAAATGGTAAGCTATCCTCCTCATCCTCTGCAGATCTGAAACTGTCACTTGCTGATATTAAAATTTGCTCTTCACTTTTCAAATTTTCAACGGGAACAATATCCTCTTCACGACAACATAAGTCGGGAGATGCATTTGATGCAATAACAAAAACATCACTATGGCTATCATGATGTGGATGACCAATATCTTGATCATGATGAGAAATATCTTCTGCTGCAACAATTTTTTCATAATTGCTTAAATCTTTGTTTAGTACACTAAATTCATGAAAACATTTTGGATAAAGAAGATCAGTTGAAAACTTGGTTTTGCAAAACAAATGGAAGGCAACATGAAATTTTTCCAAAGAACTGATACTCGCATTAGGAAAATATCGGTACCAATCACGAGAAATCCCTTCTAATAAAAAACAAAAGAGTCGGATCTGAACATCTTCATGCACTACCTGCAACCGATGCATGTAGTCATGAAAGTCCAGCAAATGTTCAGCTGGCACTTCCCACTCTTCTCCTCGAAATCTAGGAAGACTGTTCTCCCATTCATCTCTAGCAGGTACTTGATTAGGGAAACCAACAATGCTTGAAAAATCATAGAACGCATACCTCTTGGCTAAGATTCTGTTCATGTCATACCAATGGAGTCACCAAAAATTTTCTGAACAATGGAGTCGCTACTGAATTCGTCCTTCATGGAGTCACCAGATAGATGATTACAACCAAGTGATGTACAGGCTTTGTCTATCATCAAAGTTGGATCTATGTCGTCTCCCAGGGAAGATGAGCTTCGATCTCCTCTCCCCGGCAACGGCGCCAATTTGTTATCACTCCAAGAAACCCTTTGTGGTTGCAGACCAAAGGTTCTTGGTAAATTAAGAAATGAATGTTTTTGTATTTTGTAAAGGTGGATCAATGGGACAACTCAATACAGCTTATGGCATTCAAACATGAAAATGATAAACAAATAGACAGTGCTCTCAAAAATTGATTAATCAACAGATAACTTTTAAAGTGGGTGGAGAAAAGATTGTAACTAAACCAGTACAATGTAGGGTCTAAGAGACAATCAAGATACTTATTATCAGGCTATGAGATAAACAATGGGATAACAGCCATTCAAAGATTGACAACGCAGATAATAATACAGAAGAAAGATGGAAAGCTGACAATCAAAATTGAAAGGAACCTGTGATCTGTATTAACATAAAAAGTTTGAGTACAATAGCCAATTACTCTATCCAAAATCGAACCCCTTATCAAACTGAGTTCCTGGGCTTTATAGCCTTTACAAACAGTTTTAAGATCCTAAAAACATGGATCAAATCAACTAAAAATAGCAAGTCAAAATTTGTTGCAAAAGAAGTGGGATACTTCCTCAAAATGAGGCTAATCCCAGATTTGTCTCTATTGATTGTTGGTGATGTGTAGAACAGCCTCCCAAGGCTAAGTGATCATTCTCAAATGGAGATTAGGTCGAATTAGTTGAGGTGGCAAGGCATTCTAATTTTCTATTCAACATAATTTGTCCATAGACCTTTGAAATAACTCCTTTCTCCATCATATATCAAAACTAACAGCTGAACTAGATCTGATAATTCATTAGACATGCATTGGAAAAGGTTTCGAATCTTTTCATATCAAAAATCCTTGATCTGTGCAAAAACTCGCTCAATTCTGGACACACAGGCTTTCGATGGTTAACTGGAAAGATTCTGTGTGAATTTACCACCGAAAGCGCAGCTTTCGGTGGTTAATGAACAGTCGTCCTGTTCGCCTAAACCACCGAAAGTCAGAATTTTCAGCAAAAAATGCCTATGGTAAAAATCAATTTTCTCAACCGTGGAATGTCTGTTTTACACGTTCAAATAGTCGATTTTTAACTACAGATCATAAGATTTCCAATGATGCAATCATATTTGGATTTGGAGCTAGGGAAGCTGGAAAATTTTTTCCTACAAGATTAGGCATCTTTCCTTCAAAAATGCCGGTGCGTTTTTGAGAGTTAACAGGAGGCACCTCACCTTTCAAGGTACAGGTTAATTTTGATATTCCCATATTTGAAGGTCAAATAGATGCAGATGCCCTAGATAAATGGTTAAATTTGGTAGAAGGTTATTTCTTTGTTCATAATTTTTCAGATAAGGAAAAGATCACCTTCGCACTCCTTAAGGCTCTCCCCCATGTCAAACATTGGTGGGAAACTTACTAGGAGCAGAGTTCCACAGAAGATTCTAGAATATATGGGGCCGAGCCCACTTGGGAATTTTTTGTGGATGCGGTAAAGGAACAATACTACCCTATTGGAAACTATGAGGACCAATACATGAGATGGACCACACTACGGCAAGAGAAGGGCCAATCAGTTCCGGATCTCACCAATAGCTTCCATACCTTGCGCACCAAGTTGGGTATCAAAGACTCTGAACGAAATTTGGTTCTGAAATACCATGGGGCTCTACATAGATACATCCAAACTGAAATCGATTTTCTGGACATCTCATCACTCGGTGCTGCCTATTGATATGTTGTTAAAATCGAGCAGAAATTTAAGCACCAGAACAAATGGGAGTTTGGGTCTGCAAATCCACAACAACCAAAGTATGACAAAGACAACCCTAATAAACAGTCTCCCAAAAACTAGTCCAAGCCATAGGAAAAGAAGGGTCACGGGAAGACAAAGAAGGACACCAGAAAATGGTGCGATTTCCACAAAATCCCCTGGAACAACACCGAAGAATGTTGCTCAAAACAGTCATTGGTGGCCGAGAGTAAAGAAAAGGATCTGAATCCTGATTCTGAATCTGATTATGAAAATACTAGTAAAAGACTTATCATCGACACAGACCCCACTTCTATTGTTGCAACCACAACAATTCAACCAGAAGAACCAACAGATCCAGAAGAGGGGGAGCATATTTTTCATTCATAGATGTGGGTGAAGGGGACCCCACTGCATTTTATTATTGATAGTGGAAGCCAGAAGAACCTCATCTCAACAGAGGTCATCAAACAGTTGGGATTGTCGAGAACACCACACCCGCAACCATATAGCATTGGGTGGCTTCACCAAGGACGAGATCTTCATGTCAGCTAGCAGTGTCTATTGTCATACGACATCCAACCCTTCAAGGATGAGGTATTATGTGATGTTTCCCCACGGGATTTCTGTGATGTTCTCTTGGGCCAACCATATATGTGGAAACGCCATGCTATCTATGAGGCTCGACCTCGTAGTGTCATTATTACTCTAGAGGGTCATCTCTACAGGATACCAGAGGTAGGGCGCCTTTGAGAAAATCGATACACATGACTTCTTTGGGTAGACGGCTTGCCAGACCCTCCATCCCCTCACTTAATGAATGAAAGGAGGTTTTAACCACCCGCTCCTATCGTCATTTACTCTAGGCAAGAAACAATATGGAGATCGGATCTGGTGGAATTTGGAGACCGTGATGATCCCTTTTGTAACTGAACTTGGCGCTTCAGCCTCCTTTACGTAGCTCCTCCCTTTTTCCAAGTGCCCACGGGCTGTGACCATGTGCCTATTCCCATGGTGCCTTTCGGCATTCGCGAGTATGTAGGGGCTTCTATTTTCTCCTCGAAATCGCGATGAGAGATATGCCAAGACGACTCAATCTGGTGCCATGTGTCCTTCAAATCTGACGGTTCTAAACTCATCCGACACTGCGGTGGGCCCCAGGTCCTGAATGCTCTCGCTACTTCGCGTATCGGGACATGATGGAACTATTTTTTGTGCGTTGGAGTTGCGATGAACGAGGCGCCGAGACAACTCTACATGCTGCCAGGTGTCCCTTCTGGATGGATGATTGAAAACACTTCGGCGATACTATGGGCCCGAGTTCTGAATTCCTTCGACGCTTCGCGTCTCATGGCTGGGAGGAGGCTGGTCCCTGTTCTTCAAAGTTGTGAAGGGCGAGGAGACAACGGACTCTGATCATGTGCCACGTACTTCTTCGGGATGGACGACTGAGATCTCTTTGAAAATTCTTGTGACTCGCAATCTCGCGCAACCAAAGGATATGGTCCACCCTCTGAACTTATGAACCCCGAGTTCAAGAAATGAACTCATGCATCAGCTAATCGTGATCAATGACCCTCGTTACTTCGCGAGTTCTCCACGGAGACTTCTGACCGTCCACTTCTTTAAAAACTTTTGCGCTATACTTGGCGTGTCTCGGTCGACTACAATCACCCATCGACCGTTGATATGCTTAGCAAAATAGACCTTGGATGCTGCCAATGACATTTTTCCCGCTCGCCTCACTTGCTATTTGGAAAAACAGGGATTCTCCTGCGCTGCGCTTGAGCATTTCGTGCAACTTGCAAACCCGAATGCTCTAGAGCCCGTAACAAGAATTATCGCTAACATTAGGCTCCATGGGGGATAGATTCATCCCTGTGATGCTCTAAGAAATCCTCCTGCAGTTCCAGTCACCTTTCTGTTGGGCTATGGAGTCACTATTAGGCCACAAAAAATAAAAAATGAAAATGAACTAAAAAAAAAAAGGACAATATTTACAAACAAAGGAGCCATTTGAGACCTAAACAAAACATTTCTTTAGGAAATGCCCATTCGCTGGGCTACTGAAAACTTCTTCACCTTCCAAACCTCGCAACTTGTACGTGTTATTTGAGAAATTCTCGGAGATTCTAAAAGGCCCAATCCACAGGGATTCAAATTTGTTGTGTCTGCCTTTATCTTGTTTAGGAGCATCCCATTTTAGCACCAGGTCTCCTATCTAGAACCGCTCCTTCTTGGCCTTCTTATCGAAGAGTTGATTGATCTTTTGCTGATGGTCCTGAATCCTATCCACTGTCTGCTCTCTAGCCTGTTGGACCTCTACTAGCTGATGAATCCTTATGATCATGTCATTGGACTCCTCTTGATAATCATGGAATAATTTCGCTACGAGAATGGCCAGCTAAGAAGGGAAGACGACTTCGGCCCCGTAGACTAATTGGAAAGGGGAGAGACCTTTAGCTCTCTTGGTAGTCACCCGATCATCCCATAGGGCGAATTTCAGCTTTGAATTCCAAGAACTTTTGTTGTCTTCTAGCAACCTTTTGATGATCCTTATCAGGCTTTTGTTGGAGGATTCCGCTAGACCATTTCCCTATGGATAATATGGGGTGGACTGAATCAATTTGATCCTGAACTGTTCACAGAACTTGGCTAGTGGTTCAGACCAAAAAGAGGCTACATTATCAATGACAATCTTATTTGGGTAGCCGAACCTTGTAATGAGGTCCTCCAAGAATCCAATGATTACCCTGTGGGAATCACTCCTGGTGGGGATAGCTTCAATCCACTTGGTAAAGAAATATGTAGCAGTCAGGATCCACCTGTGCTGCCCACTAGAGGCAGGGTGAATTTCTCCAATGAAATCTAGGCCCCACTGCTGGAAAGGCCCTGAAACCACCACTAGTTTTAACGACAGAGACCTGAGCTGCTGCTTTCCTGCAAATTTTTGACATTCGATGCAGGCTCTGACCCTTTTGCAGACATCAATAAACACAGTAGGATAGTAGTACCTAGCCCTGAGGATTTTGTAGGTTGTGGATTTCCAGAAATGGTGCCCTCCACACAGGCCGCTATGAAATTTGGCCATGATCATTTCGGCCTCTTGTGGACTCATGCATTTCAAAAGCACCCCCAGGGGGTCTTTCCAATATAACACTTGATCGATCAGGCAGTATCTGACTGCTTTGAGCTTCAGAGCTCTTGCTTTGCTTCTTTGCAGTCTGTCTGGAGGTCACAGCTCCTGCAGAAAGTATATGACATCCTTATACCAAGGACATCAAGCCAATGGGGGCTCCCTTTGATGGTCTATGTCAAACAGTCGATCCTGCTGAATACCTAATCATTCGTTGATGAAACTTATCCCCAAATCTTGGCAGTTTGCTTCAGCCAACAACTTGGCTAAACCTTGTCCTTTGATCAATTTGGTGGGTCTTATTTCCAGGTCGAATTCCAGAATTTTGGCTATCCATTTACTCCTTCTCCCATCCATGTCAGGCTGAATAAGAATGTCTTTAACAGTAGCTGAGGGGACATAGGTGATGATTTTTTACTGCAGGACATAGATTCTAAAAGCTTTGAGAGATTTTACTAGAGCATAGGCCTGCTTCTCCATAGTGTCATACCTGACTTCGGCATCCCTCAATGCTCAACTGAAAAAAGAAATAGGTTGGTCCAGCCCAATGTCGTTTGTCTGTAATAGAACAACAACCACTGTGTCAGGTGAGGCAAAGGAGAAAATAAGGAAATCCTTCGAGTAGTCGGGACTGATAAGCACAGGAGCTTCAGTCAAGGCCTTCTTGATTTTTTCAAAGGAATGTCACAATTGAGGGGTCCACCTCACTTCATTCTCTTTCTTCAACATGGCAGCTATAATATTTACCTCCTCAGCAAATTTAGGCACAAACCTCCTCAGAAAATTAATTTTACCGAGGAAAGATTGGACCTCCTTCTTGGACCTCAGGATTGATAAGGCTTGTATCACCTCAAATCTGTTGGGGTCAATTCTAAATCCTTCTGCTGATACTATGTGACCTAGAAACTTTCCCTCCTGCATAGAGAACAAAGATTTATTGGGGTTTAATGAAATGACAAACTTTCTGCATTTCAAGAAAACCTTCCTGAGATGGTGGCAGTGCTCTTTGTCAGAGTTTGAAAACACTGTGATGTCATCCAGATAGACGACCACAAATTTGTCCTTTTCCTCGAGGAAAGCTATGTCTATGGCACGTTGAAACGTCACTCCTGCATTCATTAGTCCAAACGGCATCTTGGCGTACATGAACATCCTCCACGGAGTGGTGAATGTTGTCTTTTCCCTATCCTCAGGCAGAACAGAGACTTGATTGTAGCCAAAGAATCCATCAATCATGGATATTCTATATGCTCCTGTTACCCTCTGCCGTATATGCTCCATCTTTGGCAAAGGGTAGTTATCCTTTCGTGAACTCGTGTTTAGGTTTCTGAAGTCTACACAGAGTCAGATTTTTCCATTCTTTTTCCTTACTGGCACCAAGTTGGCCACCCATTCTGAATATCTCAGCGGTACAATGATCTGATCTTGCAGCAGCTTCTTCACTTCCCTCTCCATGATAGGCAACAACATAGGATTGATCTATCTTAGCTTCTGCCTAAATGGCTTTGTTTCCTCCTTCAGTGGGATTTTATGCTTGATGATAGAGGTGTCATAGGTTTTGAGGTCTTCATAGTTCCAGGCAAAAACATCAGCAAATTCCTTCAAAAGTCCAATGTATTCAGACCTCTTCTCCTTTGTCAGACTTCTTGACAATTTGATAAGCTTGGGCTCATTCTCGGTCCCAATTTGCACTGAATAGTACCAGTGTCATCCTCTAAGACCTCTCCTTTTAATGATACATCATTTCTATCAAAGAGCCTTTCCAAAGGAACCAGTCCCTCAGAATATGATTGTTGGGAAGCTGCACAATGTCACGCTCTGCAATCTTATTCAGAAAATTACCCCCATTAAAATTTTCTTCAGAGACAAAGTCTTGGTCGATATGCATCTTTGAAAATTCTTTGACAGTCTCCAAGAACTTCTTGATTTCGAGATCATCCTCGAATACCTTCCAATGTTTGACATTGTCAGGTATGGAGGGCCTGTATTTCACTTCCACATCGTATCTAACTTTAGGTGGCAAGGGTACTTTGAAATTACTTGTTGATGCAGCCAAGGAATCTGCCATTGTTTTCTCTTCTCTTGGGATGAAAGAAATGTTAAATGCTGAGAAGAAACTGTCAACTAGATCCCACACCTCATTTCTATAGCTTCTAAGTCGAGGATTCTTAGCCTGATAAGCGTTTCTGATCTGTTGGACCACCAACTCTGCATCGTCGAACACTGCTACTTCTTGAATTCTCATTTCCTTTGCGACTTTTAACCCTAGGACAAGAGATTCATAATCTGCCACATTATTGGTAGCTTCAAATTCTAATTTGTAAGACAAAGATATGGTTTCCCGAGTAGGTGACACAAAGACCACTCCAGCTCCAGCGCCTTCCCTGGAAGAGTCTCCATCAAAGAACATTTTCCAGACAGGAGTGATGGAGGGAGGGAACTCGGGGGAAATGGTGGGCTGGTTTCTGAGTCTAAGAGGAGGTTAGGGAGAATGAGTGAGTTGAAGCACACTGGAACCTAAATCAGTGTCTAAGGAGAAAATGGGATGGTTAGTAGGGTTGGCTTCATCACTGATTATGTAGGCCAGTTGGGCTTCCCTATATAGTATTCTATGCTCTCCTCCAAACACTGGGATAGTAGCATACATGAGGTCCATCTGCAAGGTTCCCCCCAGTATTTTTATCCAATATCTTGACAATAGCATACCGAACTTGGGGGGGACATCAGCTACTACGATATCCATGACCACACTTTTCATGGGTAGTTGAAACAAGGTTACAACCAGGTCTTTAATAAATCCAAGACACTAAAATCTCCTGGAGTCAAAAGAATAGAGGTCATGATAGGCTTTGGTGACTTCTAGTCCTAACTCTTCCATGACAGTTTTGGGCATGAGGTTGTGAGAAGCCCCTAAATCCATCAAGCAGTTGTGCAACACCTTATCATGGATGTTCAGGGATGTGTAGAAAGGAGGGGATGAATCATCTCTATCTTCTACCATGGGACCTAGGACAACTGTTGGCTTTTCATATTGGAGGTTTATGGAGTCTGTGGGAAGGCATGAGGCTTCAGAATGTAAAAGCTTAGAGAAGCACTTTTTAAATTCTCCATGTTTAATCAGCTCGATGAGGGGCACAGGGATTCTGATCTTTTGAATCTCATGCTTGAAATTAAAAGAAGATGTAGGCTTTGTAATTTCTCTTGTTTCAGGAACATGATTGTGGATAGTGGGAGAGAGGGGTTGATCCTTATTACCTCCATGACTGTTGGATACTGCATTAGCGGGTTTTTCTGTTCTAGTGGACTGCTCAGGAACATCAAGCGCTACTGTATTTTTATCGGACCTTAGGTTGTACCTGCCTCGGCCGCCACTAACCTTGTCTCCCTTGCTCAATTCATTTAGCTGACTGTCCATGAGAGATTCCTCATATGCTGATTGAGTGAGGTGAGGAAAAGGAGGAGTGTATCCGAAGCAATGGATTTCAGGATCAAGCTCGTCTGCTTCTCTTTCTTCCCCCTCAGCCACAAAATTGTTTTGAAAAGGGGCCTGAATCTTCTGGTCTTCTCTGTCTCTTCCCTTCTCTCTTTGCATATTCGGGGGAGTAAAATTATTTGGCCTCTTGAATCCTCCTTTATTTTCGGCGATCTGATGGCCTTTATATGCTTGCCTCCCTTCCACCCTCATTCTCTCCATTTCTGCAGACAAAGACTTCACCATCTTAGTCAGTTCGTCCACTTGAGGGTGAGGCACCAATGATCCAGAAGTTGAGGATTCTGTCCTTCCCTTTCTCCTGTCCACGTCAGCCTTGTTCCTCGGTCTGTCAACTGCTAATATGTTGGATTCCACTTCTATGGCCACATCTTTCATTTGGGCTAAGGAGGTGGCTCTTCTTTCTCTCAACAAAAGGAAGAAATCAGGGTCAAATGCACCAGCATAGGAAATTTGGGCAGAGGCTTCTGAGGGCTTTATCTCTGCAGGGATCTTATTATACATATTATTGAATCTTTTGGAGAAGTCAGAGATAGACTCTCCATCCATCTTCTTCAAAGACCCGAACTCTGTCATGTAATACATGAAATCCTTCCTATCTCCCCACTGCCTCACGAAAGTACTATCTAGAGCTTCAATCCCAAGAATGGATCCTGGAGCCAATCCTCTAAACCACTTCTTTACCTCGCCATCCAGACTCTGGACGAAGACTCTCATCCAGACATCTTCATTTTTAATATTGAGGTTGTTTGCATAACTGTAGAAAGCAGCTAGGTGCTCTTCAGTAGTTATTTCTCCTTCCCCAGTAAACTTGGGCATGTACTTCAAGTAATCTCCAGCGGGGAGGGGGTTCATAGGATGTGGTAGGACTAAGGGAGCGTATCTGGCAGCGACTATGGCATCCATTCTATTCAGAGGGGGATTATCACCAGCCATAGGGATAGTAGGTAGAGGAGAACCAGGAGGAGAAGGATTTCGCGAAGGGGCTACTGGGAACGAGTCCTGAAGTGGAGTGGGAAACAAGAGGGGATTTAAGGAGAAGGCTAACGAGCTCAAGTCAACAGGTGCTTCCCTTTGCGCAGGAGTAGTAAAGATAGGAGTGGGGAAATCTTCTGCATTCCTGGGTCTATGCCAAGGTACAATTTCAGGGGAGAGGGGAGTGACAAGGTCTTGTCCCTCTGGTCCCAAACCGGGAGAGGGAAACCCAACAGGAACACTCCCAAAATTCAGGAAACAAGAAACTCCTGGAACAGTTCTATCAGGAAACTAAGGGGAAGAAAAAGGAGTTCCCACAGAAGGATATGGTGGATTACCTGGTTTGGTGGTAGACGCTTCTTCTTCAGAGGCCTTTCCCTTTCTGAACACCGCCTCTGGATCTGTTGCAGGTGTAGCTAGAGGCAGTTGTGGATGCGACC